>JAGXOD010000047.1:835000-845000 GCA_020368025.1 Brachyhypopomus occidentalis
GTCTGTTCGATGTCATGTTTACATTCCACTGCAATCACCACAGAGACTACAGCGCACACAAACACACAAACACACACACACACACACACGCACATGATTCCATGGACATACTGATTATCTTCTCTCGGAGCACACACGCGTTAAGGTCAATGCTGAACTTAACGATTCTTAAGCACTTTTCTGCTTTTCCACACAGAGTATGTACACACACATACATATATATATATATTGTATACAGAGAAAAAGCAGATTTTCACCTTCAGATAAGACAGTAATGTAAAATATAGACTCAGTGCTACAAAACTGCACCGCACCGAAGGCCTAAACACTTCATCACTTGTCTTGATATTCTTTGGTTTATGTAAGGTGTGTGCGTGTGTGTGTGTGTGTGTGTGAGTGTGTGAGTGTGTTCTCCATTCTCCATTTCAGCCTTCACAAGTTCCACAATAATATCAGGGAATCGCCAGGTGTCAGGTGACAGAGCAGGTGCTGTGGTACTGTGGGATGGTGGTGAGCAAAGCTGATTGGTTCTGCAGGAGGGGTCACAGAGGGGTCACAGAGGGGTCACAGAGGGGTCACAGCATCCGAAAGTGAGCGAGATGTTCTGTTTGTGTCCGGGGACTCGGAATTCAGCCAGCCAGTGAAGACTGGTGAAGACACGACTGATCTGGTGGACACTGGTGAAGACACGACTGATCTGGTGGACACTGGTGAAGACACGACTGATCTGGTGGACACTGGTGAAGACACGACTGATCTGGTGGACACTGGTGAAGACACGACTGATCTGGTGGACACTGGTGAAGACACAACTGATCTGGTGGACACTGGTGAAGACACGACTGATCTGGTGGACACTGGTGAAGACACGACTGATCTGGTGGACACTGGTGAAGACACAACTGATCTGGTGGACACTGGTGAAGACACGACTGATCTGGTGGACACTGGTGAAGACACGACTGATCTGGTGGACACTGGTGAAGACACGACTGATCTGGTGGACACTGGTGAAGACACGACTGATCTGGTGGACACTGGTGAAGACACAACTGATCTGGTGGACACTGGTGAAGACACGACTGATCTGGTGGACACTGGTGAAGACACGACTGATCTGGTGGACACTGGTGAAGACACGACTGATCTGGTGGACACTGGTGAAGACACGACTGATCTGGTGGACACTGGTGAAGACACGACTGATCTGGTGGACACTGGTGAAGACACAACTGATCTGGTGGACACTGGTGAAGACACAACTGATCTGGTGGACACTGGTGAAGACACAACTGATCTGGTGGACACTGGTGAAGACACGACTGATCTGGTGGACACTGGTGAAGACACAACTGATCTGGTGGACACTGGTGAAGACACGACTGATCTGGTGGACACTGGTGAAGACACAACTGATCTGGTGGACACTGGTGAAGACACAACTGATCTGGTGGACACTGGTGAAGACACAACTGATCTGGTGGACACTGGTGAAGACACAACTGATCTGGTGGACACTGGTGAAGAAAAGGTTGACCTTCTGAATCTTTGATAAATACCCTGTAGGTTAAGGGGGTTGTGGTTGTTCTTGCTTGTTAATGGGAGAAATATGTTTGCTGGATTATACTTTGACCAAACTTCTCCAAACTACTCTAATGTCAGACTTTCCATTCTCCAAAAATTCTAGACTGACACAATTAAGGTCTCTCTCACACGCTTCCTTGCTTTCTGAATATGCATATATGAATAATGCATGAACTTTATTAATGAGCATATGGAACACGCTTGAATAAGCGCAGAGGCAGAGTGATGTCCCCTCTTTTTATATATATGTAAATAAACTAAGCCTCGTGTGTGTGTACACATATATCTAAAACTGCATTAATAAATAAGCTGTTGACCCTGGCGACATTGAAAGAAGCATGCTCTAATCCTTCATGCACTTCTCGTCTCCAAGCGACTGTGAGCAGACATGCTAAATGTCTTCCTGGGGGAAAGAGACTCAACGTAACGTGGCTCTCATCTGTTAGCCAGCAAGGAGCATGCCTTGAACATCACCCTGTGACCTTGTGACCTCGTGACCCCATGTCCTTAAGAGAGCCCTGAGACCCAACATCCACACTGGAGCACCTGAGACCCAACATCCACACTGGAGCACCTGAGACCCCACATCCACACTGGAGTACCTGAGACCCCACATCCACACTGGAGCACCTGGGACCCCACATCCACACTGGAGCACCTGAGACCCAACATCCACACTGGAGCACCTGGGACCCCACATCCACACTGGAGCACCTGGGACCCCACATCCACACTGGAGCACCTGAGACCCCACATCCACACTGGAGTACCTGAGACCCCACATCCACACTGGAGCACCTGGGACCCCACATCCACACTGGAGCACCTGAGACCCCACATCCACACTGGAGCACCTGAGACCCCACATCCACACTGGAGCACCTGAGACCCCACATCCACACTGGAGCACCTGAGACCCCACATCCACACTGGAGCACCTGAGACCCCACATCCACATTGCTGGGTATGGAAATAGAACTATAAACATGGACTAGTACTAGCTGGGCTGCCCAATGGAGGACAGGTTCCCTTTTGAGTCTTGGTCCTCCCAAGCCACTCCCTGCCACTGTCGCCCCTGTCTTGCTCATTAGGGATCTGGACCCATGAGCGTGTAAAGCTGCTTTGTGACAACATGCGTCGTAAATAGCACTCTATGAATAAAATTTGCTTTGACTTGTGGTTTGGTTTCATGGAGCCAGAGTGTGTGTGAGCAAGCTGGACGTAACACACCATAAATGAGAGCCATTCTGTGGTTACTTCACAAGTGATCACACAGCTGTAGGCTCTGATTTTTAATTTGTAATAACCTGGAGATAAACATGCTGGTTAAACTAACAACATGGTACCATGGCTGAAAGGGGTCTGAGCACCTGAGCACAGATCACTGTTCCTCCCGCCCCTCAACACAGGCACAAGGGGGGAGGCTCCCAGAAGGGTTGGGATGCCTGTATACGAGCGATGGTGGAATGATTGGGGATGGGGTATTGGGGTATTGGGGTATTGGGGCTCTGTCTATATTCCAGAGAGTCCGGCTCTGGTAGCCCCTCTAGCCACGCCCATCTCTAGCCACGCCCACACCACCACCCCGAAAGGAAGCCCGGGGTGAGCAGAAAATCAGATTTCTCATTTCATCTCCGAGCTCTTCATCTCCGAGCTCTTCACCTCTTCAGTAACCCGGTTCCTCTGAATAAATGCACATTTCTCGTCAGTCCGTAAGGCAGCGGAATCAAATTCAAGGAGGGCGGCTGGCAGGATTTACACATGCACATGCATGAACGCACTTCCATATCACCTCCACCAGCACAAACACGCACGCACGCACACACACGCACGCACACGCACGCACACGCACGCACGCACACACACGCACACACTCGCACACACTCGCACACGCACGCACAAACGCACACATGCACGCACGCACACACGCACGCACACACACACACGCGCACGCACGCACGCACACGCACGCGCGCACACGCACGCGCGCACACACACACACACACACACCAAAGCAGCTGCTGTGAATATTTTCCTCCACTTTACAGTAAATAATGCAGTAAATATTTCATACACACATTTACAAAAAGTCTGAATGTCTTACACAAGAAAACCTTAATTTGTTTTATAATGTAGTTCTATTGGATCAGAGGTGTGGTAATGTTAGGAGTGGAGGTGCAGTAGTGATGGGGTTGTGGTGTTTGGATCAGAGGTGTGGTAATGTTAGGAGTGGAGGTGCGGTAGTGATGGGGTTGTGGTGTTTGGATCAGAGGTGTGGTAATGTTAGGAGTGGAGGTGCGGTAGTGATGGGGTTATGGTGTTTGGTTCAGAGGTGTGGTAATGTTAGGAGTGGGGGTGCGGTAGTGATGGGGTTATGGTGTTTGGATCAGAGGTGTGGTAATGTTAGGAGTGGAGGTGCGGTAGTGATGGGGTTATGGTGTTTGGTTCAGAGGTGTGGTAATGTTAGGAGTGGAGGTGCGGTAGTGATGGGGTTATGGTGTTTGGTTCAGAGGTGTGGTAAGAAGGGAAGACTCCATAGATCCTTTTACTACTCAAAAATGTGTGCAGTTCTTATGGAGCAGACAGACATGGTAAATTCAGACAGATTATAAAAGATATTCTAACATTCAGAGGTCGCTTCTCACACACACACACACACACATGCACACGCGCACACACACGCGCACACACATGCGCACACACACATCTGTTATGCACATTTCCCCAGATGGATTCAGGACAGGAAAAGGTACATTTTGATCCTCACTTCATGGAACTCTGATAAATCTGACACTCTAAGTCAGTTTACGTCCCTCTCTTCACTCATCACAGGACTTTTTCTTGGATGAGTTAAACCCTGTAAGGCAGTTATCTGGGATGAGTTAGTCCCTGTAGGACTAGTCTCCAGATTAACTAGTCCTGTAAGGCAGTTATCTGGGATGAGTTAGTCCCTGTAGGACTAGTCTCCAGATTAACTAGTTCTGTAAGGCAGTTATCTGGGATGAGTTAGTCCCTGTAGGGACTAGTCTCCAGATTAACTAGTCCTGTAAGGCAGTTATCTGGGATGAGTTAGTCCCTGTAGGACTAGTCTCCAGATTAACTAGTCCTGTAAGGCAGTTATCTGGGATGAGTTAGTCCCTGTAGGACTAGTCTCCAGATTACACACACACACACACACACACCCACACCCACACACACACACACACACCCAACACACACACCCACACCCACCATACACCCAACACACACACCCACACCCAACACATCCAGCACACGCACCCGCAACGCAGGCATACCCAACACACACACACACACACAACACACACTGTGTACACAATAAGGGTGTGTGTGTGTGTGTGTGTGTGTAAAACAGCCAAAAGAAGCTGTCCCCGTTTGGGAGCAGCAAACGTGTGTGTGAGCTGTTGATCCAAGCGTGTGTGTGGCTGGTGTGTCCTCGCCCCTGGTGAGAGTGTGTGCCCCCCCCAGGGCAGCATGCTGTCTTCTCTTCCACTCAGCGGCTCTTTCCAACAGACGTCCATCTGCATCCCCCCCCCCCTCCCCTCCCCCAGCCACACACTCAATTACAGCCTCCACACAGTAGACTGAGGGAGAGCTCTCTCTGCTGCCAAAGAACGCGCCCCATACGATGTGAATACGCTGCCCTGGCAGCTTTGACGCCTGCCAAAAAGAGAGCCTCCTCCATCACTGTCAGCCGCGTCGTTTAGACGGGCCGCTGCCGATTGGCCTGGCTGGTTGCCGGGTAGCCTCGCCGCAGCAACGCTGTCAAATAAATCTGTGCTGGTCTGCCATCCGTTAGCCTCCAGGCCTGACCCCAGTAATAGATTGCCACGGTGACAGAGAGATGGACAGGTGGGACGGACCAGATGGAGACACGGCACATTGTGTCAGGCCGCAGTGCGAGGGTCAGCGTGAGACGGCACCGCCAGGCTGGACGCGTGGGACACGTCTCACCACACAGACACATGCCCTCGACTGTCCCCGATGTGTGGGACGCGTCTCACCACACAGACACATGCCCTCGACTGTCTCCGATGTGTGGGACTCGTCTCACCACACAGACACATGCCCTCGACTGTCCCCGATGTGTGGGACGCGTCTCACCACACAGACACATGCCCTCGACTGTCCCCAATGTGTGGGACGCGTCTCACCACACAGACACATGCCCTCGACTGTCCCCGATGTGTGGGACGCGTCTCACCACACAGACACATGCCCTCGACTGTCCCCGATGTGTGGGACGCGTCTCACCACACAGACACTGTGTACTACCAAGTATTGCAAATAAACAACAGCAATTAAGAAACGATACCTAGAAGTGCAAATAAACACAGACTTAAATAAACATACAGTGTAAAGTGTTAGTGCTCATTAAGTACTCAGTCTACGTTTGAAGACGGCAAGAGACTCTGCAGTCAGAGCCGCTAATGGAAGATCGTTCCACCATCTTGGGGCCAGAACAGAGAATAGACTGGAGGTTTGTCTTCCATGAGACTTCAGTATGGAGTTTCAAGCCAAGACACTTGAGATTCAGAGTGCATGTTGTACGGATCGGGCTTTGACCTTGGACATCACGTAGGGAGGGGCTGGTCCATTTTTGGCTTTGTAGACGAGCATCAAGGTTTTATATCTGATGTGTGCTGCTACTGGAGGCCAGTGGAGAGAGCACATCAGAGGAGTGATCAGCCAAGCGTTTGCCTCCATGAGCAGCCCGAGGTCTGGATGGGACCTGAACATCTCCAGGTCTGGATGGGACCTGAACATCTCCAGGTCTGGATGGGACCTGAACATCTCCAGCATGGCAGACCAACGCTTCAAAAACAAGCATCTTACTTCACCTGCTGGACTCAGTCACAAAATGAAACGATTGGTGCTTAGTAAAAGCCTTCTGAAAAATAAAACTGGACTAATTTACATTGACCTAATAAAACCACTTCATATGCAAATGCGAGGCAAGAACAAAGCTTCTGGGGAACAATTAGCATATGACCCCTAATCAGCTGCTATTGGTTTTTATTTGAATTAATTACCATATAACCTCTAATCAGTTCCTACTGTTTTTATTAGTAATTGTATAATATTGTAATAGCATTATTAATAATTATGCTTAATATTCATAATAATCAACTCTTGCAGGTTTGGGTGAGGCAGACACATTGATCTCACAGGGAACATTGGCCCCACTCGAACTTGTCTGTATTCAACTAATTAGCAATGCCTCCAATATGTGATATGCTGGAGCTGCAAACCTATGACCCATGACCCTTGACCCTGTGGAGGACCAAGGGCGACCTGAGGCCCTGCTTCACACACAAGACCCGCTAATCACAGGCTAAAGGGCATAACTGACAGGGGAGAGGTGAGGTGACCCCTCACGTGTGTGTGTGTGTGTGTGTGTGTGTGTGTGTACGTGTGTGTGTGTGTGTGTGTGTGTGTGTGTGTGTACGTACTGTAGGAGTGTGGAACATCCAGGCTTGCCTGCCAGGACAGCTGACCCAAATCATCCACAGACTGCTGGGCTGTAGACAGACAACACACACTGCATTACACACACTGCAGTACACACACACACACACACTGCAGTACACACACACACACACACACACACACACACACTGCAGTACACACACACACACACACTGCAGTACACACACACACACTGCAGTACACACACACACTGCAGTACACACACACACTGCAGTACACATACACACACACACACTGCAGTACACACACACACACACTGCAGTACACACACACACACACACACACACACACTGCAGTGCCATGACCTCTTTAATTATAACACACTTATTTTGAAACTTCACAGTGAGTCACAGCTTGGACAATCTCATTGCATTACATACAGCAGCTTGAGCGAGTGTGTGTGTGTGTGTGTGTGTGTGTGAGTGTGTGTGTAAGAGAGAGAGGTTCATCTTTCTGTGGTTGGTAGAGTGGAATTAATCCAGGAGGATTTAAGTGTAGATGCAGACTGAAGTCAATGTGCATGAACCTCTGGGACTCTAAACTAAATAATCTAACCGTCTAATAAACACAACTGCAGCAACACCCTTGTGTCCTGAAGGGCGGTGACACTGAGCAGCGAACACGAGATATAGTCAAAGCCAAAAGGTACCTGGGGCTCCATCACAGGTACAGGACAAAACCTGTAATTCCATTAGTGGGACATTTTACAGAGATGGAGATTACCATCCGGATTACGACAGCATAACCAGGATCACATTCTCCTCCTTTTTTCTGAGCTTTTTTTAATTGTTCCACTCGAGCGAACGCCCCTCATGGTATTAGTCGCTTTAATAGATCTGCCATGTTTGATGTTCCTACCCAGGGTGCATTTGGGCTCATTTACTTCATTCCCTTGCAGTGTGTAACTGTAAGACAGAGAGTGTGTGAGTGTGTGTGTGTGTGTGTGTCTCTTCTGATTTATGCATTTCTTTGCTTTCAGCGGCGTAAACTGAGTCCTAAACACTTGAGCTTTGATCTTGAGCACTCGGGATATTTCAGTGTTGACACAAGACGTTTAATTGATGAAGCTGTTTCATACGACTTGTTACACGTTAGGTAGAAGTTATCTTGAATAAACAAAGGTTTTTGTGCTTATTTGAAGATTAGTCTGGAGTTCAGATAGCCAGTCAATGACACGGACACATGGACATCGAGAAATGGACACAGACACAGTATCAAAAGGACACAGGGACACGGACGGTCCACGTTATGTCCTCCAGACACTATCAGATGATAAACTCTTGCTTACACTCGTTACAATGGGGAGAACACGAATAACCCAGTCTACAGCCTGCTTAACATACGCAGTCTCGTGCTACGCTATTACTATCACAACTGCAGTCTCACTTAGCACACCTGGGCCCCGCCTCCCAGCACATCCAGGCCCCGCCTCCCAGCACATCTCCCTGGACCAGGCAGAGCAAATCTCTGCAATCCCTGATTAGCTACTTCATGTAGGGGGAACCTGAGTGGAGCACAGCTGTGGTGACGCTCCCACCGGTTGGACTGCAGACCTGAGACACTCTACACCAGTTAACCCAGCTAACCCAGCTAACCCAGTTAACCCAGCTAACCCAGTTAACCCAGTTAACCCAGCCCCTGGAATCCTGGTGCCCAGGTCATAACTTAACAGAACTAGGGCTGACTTACGACAAGAATGGTGCATAGCTATGATCTCAATCTCTCTCTGTCTGTCTCTCTCTGTCTCTCTCTCTGTCTGTCTCTCTCTCATTCAGTCTGTGTGCTGATGATAATGTGTTGGCATGCATGGCTTTGTCTGTGGGAGTTAACAAAAGAGGACTAGGAGGGAGGGAGAGGCGTCCCAGTGTTCGCCAGCCCCCTTTAACTCTGACAAGCTGTTTCAGGCTGCTAATTAGCTCTAGGAAACATCATTATTGCACTGTCAACATGTCTCTCTGCTCCACATGTACACAGACGTGTTCTCTCACTCTCCCTCTTCGGCGCTCACTCGCACGCTGACACACCGTAACCCCGCCACACGCTCTGAGGGGGCAGGAAACCCCCGTGCTGGGAGGTGAGGCCACTCTCCTCCTCTTCTCTCCTCCTCTTCTCTGCTCTTCACATCTGGCTCTCCTTTTTATCATTTTGCTTCTGCATAATTTTGTTTTCATGTTTCCCCCTCTCACTCCCTCCATCTCACTCCCTCCATCTCACTCCCTCTCCCTCTCCCTAGCCCTCCCCCCCCTCCCTTTCTCTCAGCTTGCTGGTTTCACTCTAGGCTTCCTAACTGAGCTGGCAGAGAGTAGCGAGACCCATTGGAGCGCATTAATGTGTCCCCTGCATACGCTGTTCTCTGCTACGGCGGATCACTTCTCTGCGTTCACTTAGCGGAGGGAAGTAGCCGCGAGAAGCTCGGAGCTGTTGGGCAGGAGAACATCACCCTCAGACACACTCAAGGCGCTTCTGGACAAATCCATTAAACAACCATCTAATGAGGTCGTGTAAAATCAGGCGCCATGCAGGACCTGTAATAACACCTACAGACATTTAACTGAATACTGTATAGGAGTGAACCCAGCTGTTACCATCGTAGACTATTCTGTCATTCTCCACTTGTTGTAGCGTGACGGAGAGGCTGGTGTGAATATGGGTGTAGCACCACCAGCAGTGGCTGTGCTGGGTGGAGCAGCTGATGGTGTTGGTGTGAGATGTGGGAGAGAGAGGCTGGTACCTTTCAGGTGTCCTCTCCCCAGTGTGACAAACCCTGAGGAGATGAAGTTATGCATGTCCTGTCCACCTCGCAAATTATCCTTCCCATGGTGCCCTGCAACAGAAAACAAACGTGGTTCACGCCACTCGGCACGCGGAACATCCCGGCGTTTGGCACATGTTCGTAACCACAGCAATT
>JAGXOD010000047.1:850000-1047500 GCA_020368025.1 Brachyhypopomus occidentalis
AAAGAGAGAGAGAAAGTGATAGAGAGAGGGAGTGAGACAAGAAACAGAGAGAGAGAGAGAGGGAGAGAGAGGGAGAGCTCCAGTGTCCAGGCTGTACCTTCACAGAGGGATAAACTCCTTGGGTTTCTGACAATCACTTTAAGCCTTTTACATGCAGGCTGCAGATATGAAGTGCACTAGGTAACTTTGGAGAAGGTGAGTATGTAAACACTACCCTGAGTGCTCAAACATAATCTCACAAATGTAAACACTAAACACCCTGAGTGCTCAAACATAATCTCACAAATGTAAACAACCCTGAGTGCTCAAACATAATCTCACAAATGTAAACACTACCCTGAGTGCTCAAACATAATCTCACAAATGTAAACAACCCTGAGTGCTCAAAATAACTCACCCTACCCTGAGTGCTCAAACAAATAATGCTCAAACAAATGTAAACACTACCCTGAGTGCTCAAACATAATCTCACAAATGTAAACACTACCCTGAGTGCTCAAACATAATCTCACAAATGTAAACACTACCCTGAGTGCTCAAGCATAATCTCTACCCAAATGTAAACACTACCCTGAGTGCTCAAACATAATCTCACAAACATAAACACTACCCTGAGTGCTCAAACATAATCTCACAAATGTAAACACTACCCTGAGTGCTCAAACATAATCTCACAAATGTAAACACTACCCTGAGTGCTCAAACATAATCTCACAAATGTAAACACTACCCTGAGTGCTCAAACATAATCTCACAAATGTAAACACTACCCTGAGTGCTCAAACATAATCTCACAAATGTAAACACTACCCTGAGTGCTCAAACATAATCTCACAAATGTAAACACTACCCTGAGTGCTCAAACATAATCTCACAAATGTAAACACTACCCTGAGTGCTCAAACATAATCTCATGTAAAAATGTGCTCAAACAAATCTCACTAAACACCCTGAGTGCTCAAACATAATCTCACAAATGTAAACACTACCCTGAGTGCTCAAACATAATCTCAAATGTAAACAAATGTCAAAAACTCACAAATGTAAACACCCTGAGTGCTCAAACATAATCTCACAAATGTAAACACTACCCTGAGTGCTCAAACATAATCTCACAAATGTAAACACTACCCTGAGTGCTCAAACATAATCTCACAAATGTAAACACTACCCTGAGTGCTCAAACATAATCTCACAAATGTAAACACTACCCTGAGTGCTCAAACATAATCTCACAAATGTAAACACTACCCTGAGTGCTCAAACATAATCTCACAAATGTAAACACTACCCTGAGTGCTCAAACATAATCTCACAAATGTAAACACTACCCTGAGTGCTCAAACATAATCTCACAAATGTAAACACTACCCTGAGTGCTCAAACATAATCTCACAAATGTAAACACTACCCTGAGTGCTCAAACATAATCTCACAAATGTAAACACTACCCTGAGTGCTCAAACATAATCTCACAAATGTAAACACTACCCTGAGTGCTCAAACATAATCTCACAAATGTAAACACTACCCTGAGTGCTCAAACATAATCTCACAAATGTAAACACTACCCCTAAACACTACCCTGAGTGCTCAAGCATAATCTCACAAATGTAAACACTACCCTGAGTGCTCAAACATAATCTCACAAATGTAAACACTACCCTGAGTGCTCAAACATAATCTCACAAATGTAAACACTACCCTGAGTGCTCAAGCATAATCTCACAAATGTAAACACTACCCTGAGTGCTCAAACATAATCTCACAAATGTAAACACTACCCTGAGTGCTCAAACATAATCTCACAAATGTAAACACTACCCTGAGTGCTCAAACATAATCTCACAAATGTAAACACTACCCTGAGTGCTCAAACATAATCTCACAAATGTAAACACTACCCTGAGTGCTCAAACATAATCTCACAAATGTAAACACTACCCTGAGTGCTCAAACATAATCTCACAAATGTAAACACTACCCTGAGTGCTCAAACATAATCTCACAAATGTAAACACTACCCTGAGTGCTCAAACATAATCTCACAAATGTAAACACTACCCTGAGTGCTCAAACACTAATCTCACAAATGTAAACACTACCCTGAGTGCTCAAACATAATCTCACAAATGTAAACACTACCCTGAGTGCTCAAACATAATCTCACAAATGTAAACACTACCCTGAGTGCTCAAACATAATCTCACAAATGTAAACACTACCCTGAGTGCTCAAACATAATCTCACAAATGTAAACACTACCCTGAGTGCTCAAACATAATCTCACAAATGTAAACACTACCCTGAGTGCTCAAACATAATCTCACAAATGTAAACAACCCTGAGTGCTCAAACATAAACAAACTACCCTGAGTGCTCAAACATAATCTCACAAATGTAAACACTACCCTGAGTGCTCAAACATAATCTCACAAATCTCACAAAAAACACTACCCTGAGTGCTCAAACATAATCTCACAAATGTAAACACTACCCTGAGTGCTCAAACATAATCTCACAAATGTAAACACTACCCTGAGTGCTCAAACATAATCTCACAAATGTAAACACTACCCTGAGTGCTCAAACATAATCTCACAAATGTAAACACTACCCTGAGTGCTCAAACATAATCTCTAAACACTACCCTGAGTGCTCAAGCATAATCTCACAAATGTAAACACTACCCTGAGTGCTCAAACATAATCTCACAAATGTAAACACTACCCTGAGTCATAATCTCACAAATGTAAACACTACCCTGAGTGCTCAAACATAATCTCACAAATGTAAACACTACCCTGAGTGCTCAAGCATAATCTCACAAATGTAAACACTACCCTGAGTGCTCAAACATAATCTCACAAATGTAAACACTACCCTGAGTGCTCAAACATAATCTCACAAATGTAAACTCTAAACACTACCCTGAGTGCTCAAACATAATCTCACAAATGTAAACACTACCCTGAGTGCTCAAGCATAATCTCACAAATGTAAACACTACCCTGAGTGCTCAAACATAATCTCACAAATGTAAACACTACCCTGAGTGCTCAAACATAATCTCACAAATGTAAACACTACCTCAAGTAATTAAACGTTTAAAGTATTTAAATACTACATTAATTACTTAAAACACTGCCTAACATTTAAATACTACCTCAAAAACGTAAACACTTCCTGAAGTACTGAAACACTACCCCGGGTACGTAAACACTTTTTCAAGTATTTAAAAATTACCTTCCCTATTTAAACACTCACTATAAATAGTATATTTATATATTACGTTTTAAGCTCTGTGGGGTGGTATCTTCCCAGGTGCAGTTTTGCTGGAGCTCTACCCAGTTGAGAAACTTTGTCCACTGCTGTGCCTCCCTGAGCACTCGTGTTGATCAGAAGTCATTACCACGTATGACTTCACAGGTCCCTCCGATCACAAGGTCAGCACTCGGCTTCGCCTCATCAGCTCCCATGTTTACCTGAAGAGCAAGTCAAAAGCTTCTCCGCAGTGCTGTCTGTTAATGTCCGACTCCCTCAATAATACATATTAAAGCTGGTGATGGTGCAGCCTCATTATGGTCTCAGTTACAGCCAGCACATCACGTGCCATAAAGCACCAGAGTGCAGCTGAACATCTGCGTGTCTTCAGCTCAACGCCACCTGCATCCACAACGTACAAGCTCAGACTGTAAAAACCACTGTCTGGATTATGGAATGACCTCCTCGTGCATCTTCAGATGTTTCATCCGCGTGAACGAGGAGGTCTGCAGTCGTCTTCTGTGTTTTTGAGAGCCGCAGGTCCAGATGGTGTGAAGCAGAGTGCTCCACGAACACCAGCGACTGAGAGGAGATTTCACTCAGCTTTTCCTGAGCTTACGTAGATGAAGACGCAGTTCCATGCTCCTGGAAATTAACATAATTCCTCTTCCAAGAAAAGCTGGGAGCTCAGATCTTGGAGCAGGTCCAGCAGCCCTGTCGTCCGTGTGAAGCAGTGGTAGGAATCACCAGGTAGCACCGCAGTCCCAGCGGGCTGCTACCCACACGCGGGCCCTTCTAGACGCCGGTGCCGTGGTTAATACAGTGGTGACACACATCCATATGCAGCGCTTGATTGAAGGGCGACTGGGAACTGGACTTTGGCTCAAGGACCTTCTGTCAGGTCAAAAGAGACAGAAGAGAGGCAGTCTGCACATGGAGAGATATCCACCATGTTGGCCACAAATAGTGATGCCCACACCACAGGTGTGTTATCACCTGTGCAGGTATCCAGGTAACTACACAAACATTTAAAATCCGAATGCCTGCTCTTCGTTTTGAGGTGATGTCATGGAGCCAGGAGTAGAGATTAAGGGTCCACCAACACAGTAGCTTCACATATCTCAGTCCAGCTCTGGACACTGGCTTACGCTTGGGGGGAAATGTGATGTCATATCCTCAAAAGTGCTACAGCAGCAAAAAAAATGATGTCAGGATGAGGTGAGCCACAATACTGCAGAGCTAGCGTGTGGTTCACACAGCGTGTAACAATACTGCAGAGCTAGCGTGTGGTTAACATAGCGTGTAACAATACTGCAGAGCTAGCGTGTGGTTCACACAGCGTGTAACAATACTGCAGAGCTAGCGTGTGGTTCACACAGCGTGTAACAATACTGCAGAGCTAGCGTGTGGTTCACATAGCGTGTTACAATACTGCAGAGCTAGCGTGTGGTTCACATAGCGTGTTACAATACTGCAGAGCTAGCGTGAGGTTCACATAGTGTGTTACAATACTGCAGAGCTAGCGTGTGGTTCACATAGCGTGTTACAATACTGCAGAGCTAGCGTGTGGTTCACATAGCGTGTTACAATACTGCAGAGCTAGCGTGAGGTTCACATAGTGTGTTACAATACTGCAGAGCTAGCGTGTGGTTCACACAGCGTGTTACAATACTGCAGAGCTAGCGTGAGGTTCACATAGTGTGTTACAATACTGCAGAGCTAGCGTGTGGTTCACATAGCGTGTTACAATACTGCAGAGCTAGCGTGTGCTTCACACAGCGTGTTACAATACTGCAGAGCTAGCGTGTGCTTCACACAGCGTGTTACAATACTGCAGAGCTAGCGTGTGGTTCACATAGCGTGTTACAATACTGCAGAGCTAGCGTGTGCTTCACACAGCGTGTTACAATACTGCAGAGCTAGCGTGTGGTTCACACAGCGTGTTACAATACTGCAGAGCTAGCGTGTGGTTCACACAGCGTGTTACAATATTGCAGAGCTAGCGTGTGGTTCACACAGCGTGTTACAATACTGCAGAGCTAGCGTGTGGTTCACACAGCGTGTTACAATACTGCAGAGCTAGCGTGTGGTTCACATAGCGTGTTACAATACTGCAGAGCTAGCGTGTGGTTCACACAGCGTGTTACAATACTGCAGAGCTAGCGTGTGGTTCACATAGCGTGTTACAATACTGCAGAGCTAGCGTGTGGTTCACATAGCGTGTTACAATACTGCAGAGCTAGCGTGTGGTTCACATAGCGTGTTACAATACTGCAGAGCTAGCGTGTGGTTCACACAGCGTGTTACAATACTGCAGAGCTAGCGTGTGGTTCACATAGCGTGTTACAATACTGCAGAGCTAGCGTGTGGTTCACACAGCGTGTTACAATACTGCAGAGCTAGCGTGTGGTTCACACAGCGTGTTACAATACTGCAGAGCTAGCGTGTGGTTCACATAGTGTGTTACAATACTGCAGAGCTAGCGTGTGGTTCACTGTAAGGGCAGAGGAAATCTCAGGCTGTAAATTAGTGGTGATAAGAGATCAAAAACATATTGAAGACTTGTACAGAGACTGCTCATAAAAAAGACATCGAACATAAAGGACACATTCCATCCTGGACACATAAAGGACACATTCCATCCTGGACACATAAAGGACACATTCCGTCCTGGACACATAAAGGACACATTCCGTCCTGGACACATAAAGGACACATTCCGTCCTGGACACATAAAGGACACATTCCATCCTGGACACATAAAGGACACATTCCATCCTGGACACATAAAGGACACATTCCGTCCTCTCACAGTCTGAACCATCAGCATCATGCAGGAGGTGAGGGACGCCCAGGGCAACATGGCGCACTTACAAAAAGGTCATTTTTTGGCAATGGAAATCATGAATTCTCAGGTTTATAATTTTGATACATTTATGCTATTTATGTGATAAAATTAATGTTTTAATGCCATGGATGTAATTATTTTATTTTTAATGCTGTGAGTGACTGAAGATAAATTTCCTCATTGTGGAGAATAAATTATTATTTTATTCCAATTTGGTGAAGTAACCCTATATGTATCACTAGCTACTGAAGATATATTGAGTACCAATGATGAACTGACATTTAGAGTTTCAGGCTAGAACACCACTGCAGAACACGCAGTAGAACACACAGTAGAACACCACTGCAGACCTTGCAGTAGAACACGCAATAGAACACACAGTAGAACACACAGTAGAACACGCAATAGAACACACAGTAGAACACCACTGCAGAACACCACTGCAGAACATGCAGTAGAACACTCAGTAGAACACCACTGCAGAACATGCAGTAGAACACGCAGTAGGACACCACTGCAGAACACGCAATAGAACACGCAGTAGGACACGCAGTAGGACACGCAGTAGGACACGCAGTAGGACACGCAGTAGGATACGCAGTAGGATACGCAGTAGGACACCACTACTAGTTACTACCAGCTGCTCTGTGGTGCTTGGAGGAGCTCACTGAAGGTTCACCGGGTACCTGACGTGTCACGTGTCATGACCTCACAAGTAGACTCCCACTACAGCTACGTCACTACAGCTACGTCCCCAGCACCACCCACAACTATCCCCAGAGTTCCAGTTCAGCAGCTCACTGGAGACTCTCACTAGTTCCTTCTTCATCCTTCTAATCGGATCGTGTGTCTAATCTCAAACACACTACTTCTTCCACTACGACTCCAGGTCTTTGTGCTCAGGTTGCTGTCCTGGTCTAATACTCTGATCTGATACACTGGTCTAATACTCAGATCTGATAGAGTTAGGCATGCTGGTCTATCTAACCCATGCTGGTCTGATACGCTGGTCTGATATGCTGGTCTGATGCGCTGGTCTGATGCGCTGGTGTGATGCGCTGGTCTGATGCGCTGGTGTGATGCGCTGGTCTGATGCGCTGGTCTGATACGCTGGTCTGATGCGCTGGTCTGATACGCTGGTCTGATACGCTGGTCTGATGCGCTGGTCTGATGCGCTGGTCTGATGCGCTGGTCTGATGACTGGTCTGATGCGCTGGTCTGATGCGCTGGTCTGATGCGCTGGTCTGATATGCTGGTCTGATATGCTGGTCTGATACGCTGGTCTGATACGCTGGTCTGATATGCTGGTCTGATGCGCTGGTCTGATACGCTGGTCTGATGTGCTGGTGTCATTACTCCACAGCTGTGCCCTCTGCAGGTACGTGGATATGAGTCTGGCATTTGGTAAATGCCATCAATAATGAGAGGGGAGGCGGAGCCAGAAGGGCCACATTTGCATGGCATTTGTGTGGGAAGTCAGTAAACTCAAGAGCACAAACTTCTCCCTGGAAGACGAGAACTCTCTCTCTCTCTCTCTCTCTCTCTCTCTCTCACTGTCTTGTTTTCTCTCTACTTCTCTGTCACACAGAGCATTCAGGTTTCATGGAAGCATCTGAGTGTGCGGGTGTCTACCGCTGCACACATGTGTGTGGGGCGGAGAGGTGAGGGAGCTGATCAATATGGCATGCTCAGATCACCCATGATTCCTCTGGGCTTACATCATACCACTCAAGGTGGCCCCTCCCCCAGCGGGTGTGGAGGCAGGCCCCTCCCCCAGCCCTGTGGCCCTGCCCCCTGCCTGCCCAGCAACACAACCACATCTGAATAAAGAGTCTGGGTGGTTAATCCCACGTTCAGCTCATTATGGGAGTGCACGGTTGTCAAGGGTTACTGTGTCTGGCACGGCATGTGCTTCCGAAATAAAGGCAACTCCCAGAATGCCTTTCTGCAGGCGCAGTCCTGTAGCGGGGGCTGGCGCTCGATGGCTGATGATGCCATGACACTAACCACGCTGCCAATCATGCACAAGTCTTAATACGTTCAAACGGAGAAAGCTCAGAATATACAGTCTTATATATATATAAATATAAAGTGTGTGTGTGTAAAAGAGCTATGTGATTATCAACTTTCCAAGCCCATTTAATGTGTCTGAAGGGCCAGGAGCCCCAAACCTTTGTGCCGATTTGACTGGGTGTGTAAAAGCTTCCGGAAGAGTCTTTAAGCCTCTGGTCTTATGAGAGGAGTCCTGAAACCAGGCCACCCCATTTCTGCAGCTGTATCCTGCCTTGGCCCTTAAAGGAGCCGCATGCTCACCTCTCAGTGGGGGAGCAGAGCTCCAGAGCCCAGGGTGGGCCAGAGAGCTGCAGGGCTCTGGGACACGCGCTCCTCCCTGCTGGTGTCTCCCCACACATCCTGGACACCCCACGGTGCTGCGGCACGCCCAGGACCCAGAGGTCATGCAGGGAACTGGGTGCTGGCGGCGCTGGAGATGCTGGAGCAGCCCGGCCGGGTTCTGGATCTGTGTGAACCGATGCTCAGCAGGAGGACGAGCTCTCTCCTGGGGCGGAGTTCTGCTGAACACACACTCCAGGACCAGATCGTCCTGCTTCTCACTTTCTCCATCAGCGGCTGCTCTGGTGCTCCTTGGTAAACCTGCCTCATTTCTACAGCAGCTTTTAAGGGCAAAAAAAACTGTGTGATTAGTGGTCAGGGGAGCAGTGTGTGTGGGGGGAGGTGCTGTTGAGTGGTGTGTGTGGGGGCAGGTGCTGTTGAGTGGTGTGTGGGGGGGGGAGGTGCTGTTGAGTGGTGTGTGGGGGGAGGTGCTGTTGAGTGGTGTGTGTGGGGGGAGGTGCTGTTGAGTGGTGTGTGTGGGGGGAGGTGCTGTTGAGTGGTGTGTGTGGGGGCAGGTGCTGTTGAGTGGTGTGTGTGGGGGGAGGTGCTGTTGAGTGGTGTGTGTGGGGGAGGTGCTGTTGAGTGGTGTGTGTGTGGGGCAGGTGCTGTTGAGTGGTGTGTGTGTGGGGCAGGTGCTGTTGAGTGGTGTGTGTGGGGGCAGGTGCTGTTGAGTGGTGTGTGTGTGGGGGCAGGTGCTGTTGAGTGGTGTGTGTGTGGGGGGGCAGGTGCTGTTGAGTGGTGTGTGTGGGGGGCAGGTGCTGTTGAGAGTGGTGTGTGTGGGGGGCAGGTGCTGTTGAGAGTGGTGTGTGTGGGGGGCAGGTGCTGTTGAGAGTGGTGTGTGTGTGGGGGCAGGTGCTGTTGAGAGTGGTGTGTGTGGGGGCAGGTGCTGTTGAGTGGTGTGTGTGGGGGGGCAGGTGCTGTTGAGTGGTGTGTGTGGGGGGCAGGTGCTGTTGAGTGGTGTGTGTGTGGGGCAGGTGCTGTTGAGTGGTGTGTGTGGGGGCAGGTGCTGTTGAGTGGTGTGTGTGGGGGCAGGTGCTGTTGAGTGGTGTGTGTGTGGGGGCAGGTGCTGTTGAGAGTGGTGTGTGTGGGGGCAGGTGCTGTTGAGAGTGTGTGTGGGGGCAGGTGCTGTTGAGAGTGGTGTGTGGGGGCAGGTGCTGTTGAGAGTGGTGTGTGTGGGGGCAGGTGCTGTTGAGAGTGTGTGTGTGTGTGGGGGCAGGTGCTGTTGAGAGTGGTGTGTGTGGGGGCAGGTGCTGTTGAGAGTGGTGTGTGTGTGGGGGCAGGTGCTGTTGAGAGTGGTGTGTGTGGGGGGCAGGTGCTGTTGAGTGGTGTGTGTGGGGGGCAGGTGCTGTTGAGAGTGGTGTGTGTGGGGGCAGGTGCTGTTGAGTGGTGTGTGTGGGGGCAGGTGCTGTTGAGTGGTGTGTGTGGGGGGCAGGTGCTGTTGAGTGGTGTGTGTGGGGGGCAGGTGCTGTTGAGTGGTGTGTGTGGGGGCAGGTGCTGTTGAGTGGTGTGTGTGGGGGGCAGGTGCTGTTGAGTGGTGTGTGTGGGGGCAGGTGCTGTTGAGTGGTGTGTGTGGGGGCAGGTGCTGTTGAGAGTGGTGTGTGTGGGGGGCAGGTGCTGTTGAGAGTGGTGTGTGTGGGGGGCAGGTGCTGTTGAGAGTGGTGTGTGTGGGGGGCAGGTGCTGTTGAGAGTGGTGTGTGTGGGGGGCAGGTGCTGTTGAGAGTGGTGTGTGTGTGGGGGCAGGTGCTGTTGAGAGTGGGTGTGTGTGGGGGCAGGTGCTGTTGAGAGTGGTGTGTGGGGGGGCAGGTGCTGTTGAGAGTGGTGTGTGTGTGGGGGCAGGTGCTGTTGAGTGGTGGTGTGTGTGGGGGGCAGGTGCTGTTGAGTGGTGTGTGTGGGGGGCAGGTGCTGTTGAGTGGTGTGTGTGGGGGCAGGTGCTGTTGAGTGGTGTGTGTGGGGGCAGGTGCTGTTGAGTGGTGTGTGTGGGGGCAGGTGCTGTTGAGTGGTGTGTGTGGGGGGCAGGTGCTGTTGAGTGGTGTGTGGGGGGCAGGTGCTGTTGAGTGGTGTGTGTGGGGGGCAGGTGCTGTTGAGAGTGGTGTGTGTGGGGGCAGGTGCTGTTGAGTGGTGTGTGTGGGGGCAGGTGCTGTTGAGAGTGTGTGTGTGGGGGCAGGTGCTGTTGAGTGGTGTGTGTGGGGGCAGGTGCTGTTGAGTGGTGTGTGTGGGGGGCAGGTGCTGTTGAGTGGTGTGTGTGGGGGGCAGGTGCTGTTGAGTGGTGTGTGTGGGGGGCAGGTGCTGTTGAGTGGTGTGTGTGGGGGCAGGTGCTGTTGAGTGGTGTGTGGTGTTTGCGGTGTTTGGGCATCATAAGCAGTGAGGCAGATTGGTGCATGTTTGTGAACCCTGTCATGGCTGAAGTGAGCTGCTGTTCCAGGATCCAGAGCTTACTGGGTCAGTGCAACACGGTGGTGGGGAGATGTAGGACTTCTGGTGCTAGTAGTGCAGGAGCTACGCTAGACTCTGCTGTTCCCCATGAAGCAGGGCCCTCTGAAGTGCTCGAGGCAAATTAGACACACCACTACCACAGAGAACAGCAGGACTCAGACAAACCAGCAATCAGCTGTTTTATGCAACATCCAGAAACGTCAGTAACGCTGAGGACCAATCGCCCGGGACAACAGCTCCCTGCTCATGTGTACATGTGTGTACTCTTCTGGGGTATCTGGGGTCAAGCTCTGATTAAACACTGCAATGCTAGTAAAGTGTCCAGGTCTTTAGGGATGGTTCTCTGCAACAGCAGACCTACTGAGGATGTGGGAGAGGAGCTGTATTGATTTTGCTAATGTCTCACTCCAAAGTAAAAGCACCCACACTAAGGCTGACTCAGTGGGTCTGATTACCATTACGCATGCACAGGGGCCCAGCACAGGGGCCCAGCACAGGGGCCCAGCACTGCCTTCACAGGGAAGAGAATACCTCAAACATTTGCACCTTACAAATGAGCTCATCTCAGCTGTGTGTACACACACGTAAAACACACACACACACACACACACACTCATGCTGTCAGTCTGGCAGCAGTGTTGGCATCCACCCATGGATAGAGACTATGAGATGCTTTGATATAGCAGCAGGTATGTGAGCAGCACCTGTCCAGTGGTTTCACCTGCCACGCCCCTTCCGACCACACCCCTTCCTGCCACGCCCCTTCCTGCCACGCCCCTGGCAGTGGGGCAGGGTGCGTGGTCTGCTCCTCAGCCCCGCCCCTTCTGTCTGCTCCACATCTCCCACTCCTAAGCCCCGCCCCTCCTGTCTGCTCCACGTCTCCCACTCCTAAGCCCCACCCCTCCTGTCTGCTCCACGTCTCCCACTCCTAAGCCCCGCCCCTCCTGTCTGCTCCCCTTCACAGATTGGCCTCTTTTCTCTTTCCGTGCTCCACCACATCCGCATCTGGGTCCATCTTGGAAGTTCTACCTTCCTAGCAGATCCACCAGGGGGCAGGCTATCCAGCTGCTTCCGCCCTGATCACCTCCACAGCCCTGCTGCCCCAGTGCAGTGTGCAGGGATGTGGAGAGAAGAACAGGTGAGTGCTCCAGTCTGTGGTTAAAGCCCTCTGTCCATGTACGAGCAGTGCTCAGACACCGTGATTGCTCAGGACCTTTGAAGGAGCAGCTACACCAGAGGGCCTGACCTGCTTTCCAGCATCTACCCTATGAAAAGCATTCAGACACTCAGGCAGTGGGGGTTTGTTTGCACTGCGCTGAATAGCAGCCTTCCCAGAGTCCCCTGCAGCTGTAGCCTTTGCAGGAAGACGTGCTCATCACTGGGTCTCACGTATCGGTCCCGCAGTCTCCACGGCAGAGCCGGGTCCAGTCCCGTTATGCAGAGACCACCTGTTAAAACCCCAACCTACCGCCTTCCAACCACACCAGGAGTCCTGTAATGCACAACTAGGGGGCGCTGTTTCCCCTGCTGGGCTTTCCGCACGCCAGGACCAATGGTGAGGACAGTGGCACTCAAACTCAACACGTGATGCTGAGCAACAGCTGAACCCTTTATGAACCAGAATCTTTATCATCTTAATTGGGTTTGTTGGCAACAGAAAGAAGTCATTGTGCTTGGGGTATTAAAATGACACCTAAGACACTGGTCTGCTCTGCCATGTGGCCATTACTGTGAGCTCAGCAGAACGAACATCGCCAGCAGCACGGGGCGCTCTGAACATGTGCGGACTCCTCCTCAGTGGAGACTGCAGTGGTCTGGGGTGTAGCATGGAGCTTTGCTGGACAGTGCTGGACTGTGAGCCTGTGCTGGACTATGGGGCTGTGCTGGATAATGAGGTTGTGCTGGACTGTGAGCCTGTGCTGGATAATGAGGTTGTGCTGGACTATGGGGCTGTGCTGGACTATGGGGCTGTGCTGCATAATGAGGTTTGCTGGACTATGGGGCTGTGCTGCATAATGAGGTTGTGCTGGACTATGGGGCTGTGCTGGACTATGGGGCTGTGCTGCATAATGAGGTTGTGCTGGACTATGGGGCTGTGCTGCATAATGAGGTTGTGCTGGACTATGGGGCTGTGTTGGACTATGAGGCTCTGCTGGATAACGAGGTTGTGCTGGACTATGGGGCTATGCTGGACTATGGGGCTGTGCTGGATAATGGGGTTGTGCTGGACTATGGGGCTGTGCAGGATAATGAGGTTATGCTGGACTATGGGGCTGTGCTGGATAATGAGGTTGTGCTGGACTATGGGGATATGCTGGACTATGGGGCTGTGCTGGATAATGAGGTTATGCTGGACTGTGAGCCTGTGCTGGACTATGGGGCTGTGCTGGACTATGGGGCTCTGCTGGATAATGAGGTTGTGCTGGACTATGGGGCTATGCTGGACTATGGGGCTGTGCTGGATAATGAGGTTGTGCTGGACTATGGGGCTGTGCTGGATAATGAGGTTGTGCTGGACTATGGGGCTGTGTTGGACTATGGGGCTCTGCTGGATAATGAGGTTGTGCTGGACTATGGGGCTATGCTGGACTATGGGGCTGTGCTGGATAATGAGGTTGTGCTGGACTATGGGGCTGTGCTGGATAATGAGGTTGTGCTGGACTATGGGGATATGCTGGACTATGGGGCTGTGCTGGATAATGAGGTTATGCTGGACTGTGAGCCTGTGCTGGACTATGGGGCTGTGCTGGACTATGGGGCTCTGCTGGATAATGAGGTTGTGCTGGACTATGGGGCTATGCTGGACTATGGGGCTGTGCTGGATAATGAGGTTGTGCTGGACTATGGGGCTGTGCTGGATAATGAGGTTGTGCTGGACTATGGGGCTGTGTTGGACTATGGGGCTCTGCTGGATAATGAGGTTGTGCTGGACTATGGGGCTATGCTGGACTATGGGGCTGTGCTGGATAATGAGGTTATGCTGGACTATGGGGCTGTGCTGGATAATGAGGTTGTGCTGGACTATGGGGATATGCTGGACTATGGGGCTGTGCTGGATAATGAGGTTATGCTGGACTGTGAGCCTGTGCTGGACTGTGAGCCTGTGCTGCATAATGAGGTTTGCTGGACTATGGGGCTGTGCTGCATAATGAGGTTTGCTGGACTATGGGGCTGTGCTGCATAATGAGGTTTGCTGGACTATGGGGCTGTGCTGGATAATGAGGTTGTGCTGGACTATGGACCTGTGCATTGTGCTGTGTGTTGTTCTATGGGGCCGGACCAGGTTGCACTGAACTGTATTGGGTGGCCTACTTCTCCAGTCAGCCTTGCCTGCTGTAGTCGGCATGAACATCCTGGGAGCAGCAAAATGCTTGTTCACTGAACTGCGTTATGAAGAGCAGCTGATCTGAGACCAGACATTCCTCGGCTTTGTAAATTAGATGTTATACAGGAGTGTTACATCAGTTCCTCCCAATTCACATACTACCTCCATCACGGACTCCAACTCCCACGATCCTGCGTCCAAATTCCTTCACTGATTCCTCTGCTTATTTGATCACACCTGTCCACATTTATTCCCCCTCTCAGTGTACGGAAGGTTCGGTTTGTTTGTGTGTTTGGAAGTGTTGAGGTGTGTACCTACATGTCTACGCCTTCTTTGTCGTATGCTCTGATGTTGTGTCAGTTGTTTTTAAGCCCTGCTTTGTGTGTTTTACATTACTGTGCTTTGCATAGGCCTGCTGTCTGGATCTGTGTGCCCGTCTGTTACTGGACGCCTGCCTGGATTGTTGCTCTGGCTCCTGGACTTTGTCTGCCTGCGTTATGAAAGTTGGGGAATTTCTTTAGAAACTTGCGTTGGCCTCTTCAGTATCTCTGCTCTCTCCTAACAGACAGAGCCACAAAGGTGGAGAACTCTGCTGGACTCCGCCTACGTGCTGCTGGACTCCACCTACGTGCTTCTCAGAGAGGACGGCAGTGCAGAGCATTGGGAGGGAACATGCAAATGTGAAGTAACCTATTTAGTCCAAGAATGCCATACTTAGCAGAGAGATGGACAGAGACATCTGCCTCTAGCCTTTATGTCCTACCCTTTAGTTATTTTATTCATTTTGACACATTTCCTGTTCTAAGCATTGTAGAATAACCTTACCTTCAACAGTTATAATTGTAGAGAGTTCTAATTCTAGATTACAACAAAGCTGCTTTAATTTTTTTTGTCGTTATCAGGGCAGATGGACTCACGGATTGTATTGAGTGTGTGAGTCAGTAGGGACAAATATCTTTACCCAGCCACGTCTCACGGGTTTCAACCTGACGAGAGGATCTGTGGTACAGTGGGCGTGGCTTCCGCAGGCTAAAGGATTCCGTTTCACTTCGCTTCACTCTGTTTATGGGTCTGGACTACGCCAAAATTAGCTGCCTATTTTTTAGTTCCCCAGAACAGTGATTTCAGGTGGTTATGCTGTATATAGCACGACCTCTTTCCCAAATGCAGCCCCAGTTCTCCCTCGGGATCTATTCTGGGTGAATGACTTCGAGTTTCATACTTTATACAGACCATGAAAAGCCATCGGTGAGATGAACAAACGGTAAAGAAAAACGGCGCTACATTTAATGTTCAGCAGCTGTTATAAAACACTGAGTTCATATAGAAAACACATCACGTTTCTTTTGCACCTGTTGTAATATTTGTACCACACAAAGAGCGTTTGCAACAATGTTTCTTTCGCTCACCTGCGCACGTTCGTTTCTCTTTCGCTCACCTGTGCACGTTCATTTCCTGCGGCGGTCTCGTGGCTTTGTCGTAGGCTACTTTCACCGAAATCCCGAGGATGATGATGAAGGCGATAACGCCGCAGGTGATGTAGACGGTGGTATTTGTCTGATCCAGCGCAGGATCGTACGTGTCACCTGTTGGCGCCGGAGACGGCGGCTGCGTTTTGATCCAGTCTGGTGTGTTGTAATTCGTGCACGCTTTCTGCTCTAAGCGCTTGGCTTTCACGGGACAGCAGAAGCGCAAGAAACAGCTCCCGCAGCAGTACCGGTGGTCGGTGTTGTTGCAGGCGAATTCTTTGTCATATTGTCCGCTCACGTCGTAGTAACCAAGACAAGTGTCATGGTCACCAACCGCGGGCGCTTGGAGCTGCGTGACCCGCCGTGGCGGCGCCGTGGGTGCGACGCTGCTGTTCACCTCTTTTACCTTCGGAGTTCGCTTCGGCGCGTTTCTGCTTTTCTTGTTTACGGCTGTGCTTAGTACGCACAGCGGGTCTAAGTAGATGAGGAGCAACAAAAGGTGTTGGATCCCCATGACTTCGGCTCGTGTTCGTTCCCGGATACGGCAGTGTTATTTTACTTTTAACCTTGTAGTCTCTTCAAGAAAATCGGCGCGCGTTCCTCATACGCCTTGCCGGGTCCAGTGCCTGTCTGCGAGGGTTCATCTTCACAGTCCTGCTCCTCGCGCCAGCCTTCACTAATGTCATTCTATTCACGTTGGAACAGGTGGCTATAAGGTCAGGTCAACGATCAGGTCACCGATCGCAAGTTAACCGTTTCACACATTCTGTGTCTTTCGAAGTCCTCGCGTCGACGGGCAAAAAGTCACTTCACCGGCAGAGCGACAGCCTAAGTTTTATTTGTCTGTTTGTTAGTTTCAGCATGAAAACTAAACTTGGCTAGACACCTGCTTCGGGATCAAAGCGGATGCTTCTGACGTGTTGTTCGCCTTGGGGAAAGGGAGACGGAGGAAAGCCCAACTGAATCATTTCATGTTTCATAAAGTTTAATTAACTTGTTTTACCAACAATTCTGTGTTCGTCATATTTACTGAATTCTTGCCGCGGAGTAGATAATTTTCATGTTTTCCGTCTAAATACTGGGACCGAAGGCATTCCATTAGAGTCCGTCAAATTATTTCAGGACCCTGGACAGCGCGCTGGTCACTGTAGCGCACAGTGACCAACTCGCACATATAGCTTACAATTCCCGTTTAATAATAATAATAATAATAATGCAAAAATATGCATTTGGAGAAAAGTAACTCGTTAATAACTTCAGTGATACCGGTTCAGTTAAGGAAATTGGACCCTTGAACGTCATTTATCATTTTAACCCATTTGCTAGCTGTTTTTACAAGAATAACCAAAACAAGAGAAAAGTGCAAAAAGCGATGCAGAAGGAGGCGGCACTTACTGGCCGGGGCGTCCGACTCTGGGTAGCTCCATCTCCGCCGACGACTCCGCGACAACTTCACAGCACAGCAACACAGGGAAAGGGACTCCTCTCCGCGTCGACCCGCCTCTCTCTCTCACTCACACACACACACTCTCTCTGTCTCTCTCACACACACTCTCCCTTTCTCCCTCTCTCTCACACTTTGTACGTCACCAATACGTTAGATACCACAGTTCATTACAAATCATTGTCATGTTTTTAGTAGCCGCGCGCCCGGTCATGTCTTACTGGCATGCTTCTGTCAACCAGTACAAGACGCTCTGAACTGTGTTAGCGGACCGCGGTCCATTTACACACACGCCTTTTACACATCCATAGACAGACAGAGGTGTTTGATGGAGTGAAAGGGATCAACGGAGTTCGAGTACTGATTGTATCATAGACAGAAAACGCACGACACACAGCACAACCAGCAACTCCTCCAACATCGTTTATTATCGATGTGTAATCTGACATATAGTTTATAAGCTCCGATTCTTCGAAGACTGACATAACTGTGAAATTTGATGCTGGTTATTTCCAGGCAATGTACACAGCAGAACGTTTAAGCAGGACCCGTTAAAGCACGTGGATTGAGCACGGCCTAAATGCAGAACGTGTCTCGGTAACGGGGCTGAAACGACGGCGAAGGCTGATCTGATCGGAACGTGACCTTTAAAACACAACAGGCTGAAGAAAGCTGTGTTTGGACAGCACATAAGAAATGGCAAGTGTGAGAATGATATTACGAATGCCAGGAAGTGACGAGCGAGACTATGAAAGCTATTAAAAAAGAACTATACTTGGGCCGAGAGAGGGAGGGAGTATAATAGCCTTTCGCAGTTAGGGAACAAAATGTTACGCGTGAGTGAGACGTCACAGCACAAGCCGCTCTCCGGTTCGAACCTTTGAAAGGGAATATTTTAAAAGCAGCGGAGTCCCCACTGTGAGTATCTATATGGCGCGCTGTCCGCGTAAAGACATCCGCGTCTGATCAGCTCGTGTCTTCCATCGCGTTACGGGCTACAGGCCTCGCAAATGAGCTCGTGCTTTCCTGCCACTCAGAGCTGGCGCGGCCGAGCCGAACGAGTTCAAAAAGGAAGAGCAATCGTCCATTAGACCTTAAACTCGTGGCTGCCGAGCTCAGCAGGAAAGCGCTGACAAGTAAGAAGAAGCACTGACACTATAGGAATAATGAGGCAATGTATTGCGCCGTTCAGAAGAAAGGATCTAATTAATCGCGGAGGAATCCTGACACTCAAAAGATGTGCACACCTCTAGACTCTGCTGCAGGGCGCGTGGGCCAGGCAGCTCGCGGGTAGAATTCAGGATCACCTGTACATTACGTATAGTGCACTAACTAAATCGAAGTACAAGCTGAAATAAACGCACCTGTCAGAGTGAATTTGTTAAGTGTGTATGTGTAAGACTTTGTGAATTTTTTTTACATACAAAACTGTATAATCTAAATGGGTTCTCACTAAGTCCAATAAAATTATCTGATAATGTAAAGTACTTTTATTAAAAGTTTTATTTATTAAGTGAGGATTAGGATTAAGTGAGGATTAGTTCTCCTTCACTTTATAGACAGATAGAGATTCACATACGCATTTGACATATATATGAAAACAGCGTGTAAAAAACAAATGCACGTGAGTGTGTGTGTATGTGTGTGTGTGTGTGTGAGTGAGAGAGAGAGAGGGAGAGAGGAGGTGAGAAGTTAACTGTGATTGAGAGGTTGTTGTTGTATGCATGTTAACAGTCTTTATGTAACACACCATTCTGTTTTGTTTCACAATGACAATCCTCGTTTCTCCACTACATCTACTGTCCATCTATTTTTCATCTATCTATCCTCATCCGGTTATCTATCCTCCCTCCATCTATCTATCCTCCCTCCATCTATCTACAGTATCCTCCCTCTGTATCTATTATCCATCCATCTGTCTACCTCCCTCCATCTATCTATCCTCCCTCCATCTATCTACTCTCCCTCCACCTATCTACCCTCCCGCCACCTATCTCTCTTCTATCCATCTATCTTCCATCCTTATCTTCTTATCTCCGTCATCAATGCAAAATCTGGATTGGTTCTTTGTTTGAGCTGGGGGAGCAGGTCTAGGGGAGCAGGTCTGGGGGAGCAGGTCTGGGGGAGCAGGTCTAGGCGAGCAGGTCTAGGCGAGCAGGTCTAGGCGAGCAGGTCTGGGGGAGCAGGTCTAGGCGAGCAGGTCTAGGGGAGCAGGTCTAGGGGAGCAGGTCTAAGGGGAGCAGGTCTGGGGGAGCAGGTCTGGGGGAGCAGGTCTAGGAGGTGTAGGGCAGGTGTAGGGGAGCAGGTCTGGGGGAGCAGGTCTAGGGGAGCAGGTCTAGGCGATCAGGTCTAGGCGAGCAGGTCTGGGCGAGCAGGTCTGGGGGAGCAGGTCTGGGGAGCAGGTCTAGGGGAGCAGGTCTGGGGAGCAGGTCTAGGCGAGCAGGTCTGGGGGAGCAGGTCTAGGGGAGCAGGTCTAGGCGAGCAGGTCTAGGGGAGCAGGTCTGGGGGAGCAGGTCTGGGGGAGCAGGTCTAGGAGGTGTAGGGCAGGTGTAGGGGAGCAGGTCTGGGGGAGCAGGTCTAGGGGAGCAGGTCTAGGCGATCAGGTCTAGGCGAGCAGGTCTGGGCGAGCAGGTCTAGGGGAGCAGGTCTGGGGAGCAGGTCTGGGGGAGCAGGTCTGGGGGAGCAGGTCTGGGGAGCAGGTCTAGGGGAGCAGGTCTGGGGGAGCAGGTCTAGGCGAGCAGGTCTGGGGGAGCAGGTCTGGGGGAGCAGGTCTAGGGGAGCAGGTCTAGGGGAGCAGGTCTGGGGGAGCAGGTCTGCTATCAGAGCTCATGTCAGTTTGCTTTTCCAGGTTGTCTCTGAGGACTTTCTTTCAGCATACAGATTAGCCTTTGACTAAACATCAGGCTCAGTAGGGACTGTCCCCACTGAAAATCACTTTTAATCTAAAACTTGGCTTACCTGAGATTCAGGTTTCAATGCCTATTGCTAGTTTTACAGAGATAAATTCAGGCTTTTCTTCAGTTAAATTAGAAGATTACATTTAGTCCTAGACAAATATGCTTTATCTCTCTCTCTCTGTGTGGGTATGAGTGTGAGTGAGTGTGTGTGTGTGATTGATTACACTGTGCATCTCTATTAAAAACACTTCTAGTTTCAATTTGGAACTGAGAAGAACATCAGGCTTCAGCATTTGTGCTTTGCTGCAGTTCAGTGGGGATGCTAAACCCTGGGGATCAGTGGGGATGGTAAACCCTGGGGATCAGTGGGGATGTTAAACCCTGGGGATCAGTGGGGATGGTAAACCCTGGGGTTCAGTGGGGATGGTAAACCCTGGGGATCAGTGGGGATGGTAAACCCTGGGGATCAGTGGGGATGGTAAACCCTGGGGGTTCAGTGGGGATGGTAAACCCTGGGGATCAGTGGGGATGGTAAACCCTGGGGATCAGTGGGGATGGTAAACCCTGGGGATCAGTGGGGATGGTAAACCCTGGGGATCAGTGGGGTGGTAAACCCTGGGGTTCAGTGGGGATGGTAAACCCTGGGGATCAGTGGGGATTAACTATAGTGAGCTGATGTAGTGTGAGTGGGTTACGGTAGTGGGCTACGGTAGTGAGTTAGGGTAGTGGGCTACGGTAGTGGGTTAGGGTAGCGGGTTAGGGTAGTGGGCTACGGTAGTGGGTTAGGGTAGTGGTCTACGGTAGTGGGTTAGGGTAGTGGGTTAGGGTAGTGGGCTGATTTTGTTGTGCTATTGGAGGCCACATGTAGAAGTGAAAGGGAGGTTTGTTATCTGCTCATCCAACCAGGCAGTGGCTGATTGGTCCGTTGTGTGAGCTGTGGGGAAATACCTGCTGGACCGGCTGTCCATAGTTACATTAGTTTATTATTATTATGATTATGCTTAGTGGTGACTGTGCCTCTGTCTGTGTGTGTGTGTATGTGTGTGTGTGCCTATGTTCTTAGCCCTTAGAGTTTCTAGTATGTGTGTGTTTAAATGTCTCTGTGGACACTAACTGAATTGGTCAAATTCAAAGGGTTGTTCAGATAAAATTGACAAAATCAATTTTCACAGTAAAAATAAAATGTTCAAATAAAACTGACAAAAATGGAACAAAAGAGGAAGCGTATAATACAGAGATAGAGAGCAGCTCCTCTCCAAGAGCCAAGAACAGCACCACTGCTGTGGTGTAGAGCCCTGAGGCTGGACCACACCCAAAACCACACCCACACCCATAACCACATCAAAAAACCACACCCACACCCATAACCACATCAAAAAACCACACCCACACCCAAAACCACACCCATAACCACACCCACACCACACCCATAACCACACCCACACCCATAACCACACCCACAACCACACCCAAACCACACCTATAACCACACCCAAAACTGCACCACACCCACACCCATAACCACACCCCTCACTCAGAGGCCATACAGGATTCCTGCACACACAGGCTAAAACGCAGTTCGTGCAACCTGTGCATCTGTCCTACAGCCCGCTCCACCCAAACTGTCCTACAGCCCGCTCCACCCAAACTGTCCTACAGCCCGCTCCACCCAAACTGTCCTACAGCCCGCTCCACCCAAACTGTCCTACAGCCCGCTCCACCCAAACTGTCCTACAGCCCGCTCCACCCAAACTGTCCCTGAACTCCTGCTCCACCTGAACTGTCCTAGACAGCCTGCTCCCCCCGAACATCCCGAGAGCTCCCACTCCACCTGAAAGGTGGAGGCTGCAGGGTTCCTCCAGCAGGTGTGCTCATGTGATCACAGGGTTTCTTATGCAGCAGGAGGTAAAAAGAATCAGAAGTCGTCTCGTCGTCGCTTACCCAGTGGCACAAGGTCAGGACAACTCACTACATTTAAGTGATACATGTAAAAAATAACCCACTGTAGGAGATCTGTTAGTTAAACATCAACACCAAACCACAAGCAGGTGTTGGCCTCCTCAGAGAGGACTGTTGCCATGGCAGCAAAGCAGAGGGAGCAATGTAGGAGGGTTGGGGGGTTTAAAAGTGCACCGTGACAGAGCATGGTGAATCAGAGAGCTGAATCAGAGAGCTGAATCAGAGAGCTGAATCAGAGAGCTGAATCAGAGAACTGATTCAGAGAGCTGAATCAAAGAGCTGAATCAAAGAGCTGAATCAGAGAGCTGAATCAGAGAGCTGAATCAGAGAACTGATTCAGAGAGCTGAATCAAAGAGCTGAATCAAAGAGCTGAATCAGAGAGCTGAATCAGAGAGCTGAATCAGAGAACTGATTCAGAGAGCTGAATCAAAGAGCTGAATCAGAGAGCTGAATCAGAGAGCTGAATCAGAGAGCTGAATCAGAGAACTGATTCAGAGAGCTGAATCAAAGAACTGATTCAGAGAAATGAATCAAAGAACTGATTCAGAGAAATGAATCAAAGAACTGATTCAGAGAACTGCCAACAGATCAACAGAGCAGCAGCCAGAGTAGTAACACTCATAGAGAGACACACACTTCAACTATCTCTCAATACACCATGAGAAAGGTCATCTGGCACTACTGAATCTACACCGGCAGATCATGAGTGTTTGAGTTGTTCAGACAGGCACTGTTAAAGCAAGCAGGTCACGTGTAACCATGTTTGTAGTTCAGCTGAGCAAGCACAATGCCAAACGAAATATTTATAATGTAGACATGTATTCTAATATATATATATACTGTATGTATACCACCACCAGCTCCACATCCTAGCATCTGTTCCTCCATGTTAATGGATGGAAAGGTGTAGAGAAGAAACACAACCTTTGACCTCCTGCTGCGTAAAACACTGTTCTGCCATGGTGTAGTGGGTAGGGACTGGTGTAGTGGGTAGGGACTGGTGTAGTTGGTAGGGAGTGGTGTAGTTGGTAGGGACTGGTGTAGTGGGTAGGGACTGGTGTAGTTGGTAGGGACTGGTGTAGTGGGTAGGGACTGGTGTAGTTGGTAGGGACTGGTGTAGTGGGTAGGGTTTGGTGTAGTTGGTAGGGTTTGGTGTAGTTGGTAGGGTTTGGTGTAGTGGCTAGGGACTGGTGTAGTGGCTAGGGACTGGTGTAGTGGCTAGGGACTGGTGTAGTGGCTAGGGTTTGATTGCTTCCACTGGTGCACTAAAGCCTCTCTCCCTCATTTGTCCATTGTCCCTGGAAACTCTCGTCCTGCTTGTCCTGCAGGACCATACAAGTTCCATCCAAGTGTCCCGTCACATAGGAGCTGCAGGTTTGTGTAGTTTTTCCAGAGTGAGAGTTTCCTGACCCAGCTTAGCTCAAGCCTGTCAGAACTGCTACTCCTAAATTCAAGCCCAGCTCATGACATGCAGGCACTGGGGGAGGTGATCAAAGGGCGGATTAGGGGACCCACGTGGGCAGCTCTTCTGTCTTATTCGCTCTCGCCTCACGAATATGAGGCGGTGCGGTCAGCGGGGGATTCTCAGTCCTCGCGGACGGGGTGGGGGGTACGTGAACACTCCCACTTCTCCTGGGGCTCCTGCAGAAAACGTGAATGAGTGAGGCCACGTCAAACGTGGATGACAGGAAACGACCGGGACAAGTACAGCTGAGCTTACCTGCATTATGAAAACACAGAGTATCCCAGCATGCACCAGACCTGCAGATGAAGACCAGCGAGATACTGTCATCCGTCAGGCTGAAGGAACCTCTGACGGCATCTCTGCAGGGAGGGTGACGGTTCTGCTCCTCTCCGGTCCTCACACCTGCCCACGAGCACCAGGCTTCCGCGGCGCTCCTAAATAATTCAACACGAGTCACCTGGTCTACAACGTCAGGAGCTTAGATCTCTGGCAGCCTTCAGAAATGTGCAGGATCAGATCAGCTAATGCAGCACAAATCCGTCCCCATGCCAGCAATCTTAAAGCAGGTTTGGATAAAGCCCCAGTGGCTTATAGCCTCCTGCTACTAGACCAGGTGATAGTGGTAGCAGGCTGTGTTCACTCACTGCAGTTGTAATGTATGATGTCCTATATAGTGTAGGATGTGTCTGAGATGATGAGTGTGTGTGTGTGTGTGATGGTAGATGGTGATCTATGTAATATGTAGTGATATGTGATAACTGTAAATGAGGGAATATGAAGACCAGGCCACCGTAGTTCCTCCTCTGTGCAGAGACCTGTATGTTGTATATTGATCTGTATATTGTACGTACTGTACGTATTTATGATGGAGGTAAACTGTTTAAATCCAAGTGTATAAAGATCAGAGAACAGGTCACCTCTACAGGACTGACAGGATAAAGAACATGGCCACCTGAAAAGGACTGAAGATGTATGAATGCTCCTGGCAGCATTACTTTAATGAACGCCTGTAGCTCCCAGTGCCAGTGTACCGTTGTTCCCACGGTGACACAGATCTGCCTCCACCAATAAGCAGCCTCCATTTACCCACTGGAGACGGTGTACTCAGGTAGGTCTGAAAGGTGATGTTTACTGCAATAGACTTAAGTGGAAGAGTTGTTCAGTTTGTTCTCTCTGGTTAACTGAATCTTTGAGTCTTGATATTTAAGTTTATTGATGCCTGTTAAGATGTACTACAGCTGGACAGACGTTACTTTTAACTTATAACTATTCACCCAGACTTTTCACCCCTTGCATGCACACACACACACACACACACACAACACTATACCATCCACACACACACACACACACACACACACAATCAATCTGTCCTGCTTTCCATCTCTCTTTAAAAGTTCTTAAACTCTCGTTGGACCAGTTAATGAAAAGTGCAGACACACAGCTTTCTCTAATAAGCTCAGTTAGGCATGAAGGCCTAACCTTCTCAGCTCAGGTCCCTCTGACCATTCGGGGGGGGGCTGATTGATGAGTGGGGGCGTGGCCAGGGTGAAAAAAGATGATAGAGGAGTTAGAAAGAGCAGAGCAGAAGAGGGAGAGATCCATTTTCAATAATTCATGTTTTTCCTGTTTCATCCCTACCGCTCTCACGCTTTATTTGAAAAGAGCGTTTTGGTGGGTTTCTTTAGCCTTTTCTCTCATTCTCATATAGCTCAATCCATCAGTCTGCCTGTGTGTGTGTGTGTGTGTTGTCCTATCGATCGCTGAGCGTTACATGAGTGACACTATAGTTCTGTAGTGCGGCGGAGTGTTGGACAGCCCAGCGGTGCGCCACACAGGTAAATATGAGGCCTGTCAACTCGCTTGCTGTAAACAACCACAACAAAGACCAATTGCACTCAGCGGAAAAAACGACGTAGCGCAAGACAGGCCAAATATTGCACCATCTATCAATACCTCCCAACTGGCGTCTCTTTATCTCGCGCGCTCGCTCTCGCCGCGTCTGAATCAATTACATTTACTGACATTACCCACGTGTTCGAGGTCTGACAGTTAATAAGAGTGTGAAAACACTGCAACGTGGTCCGTTTCGTTCAGCATTTTCGCTCGGAGTTTCGGAGGAGCTGAATCCACAGCGCTCACGTGAGCTCTGCGGCTGCCGCGGACACGCTGGGACGCGGGAGGAGGGTCAGACAGCCAATCGAAAAACAGCGAAAAAGAGGAACAAAAGACTTTGATCGCCACAGCGTGTCGTGCGTTCGTATCTTTTGTTGGATAAATTCTAAAACACTAGAAAACATTTCAAATGCAGAAGAATGGGGCACTACAAGAATATGAGACCTGCTCACAGCGCTTTGAGTGTGTGTGTGTGTGTGTGTGTGTGTGTGAGAGAGAGAGAAATTGATCCTTGTGTGTTCATAGAGCGAGCCAGTACTTGTGATAGTTTGAGATCAACTGGGATCGCTGTCTGTATAAGGGTTTATTAAAAGCTGCATCAGTTAACTAATGCACATAGCGATTAAAGTTACCAAAATAAGACATCAGACAACAGAAAACAATTATTATGTAAGATCATTAGTTTGTAGTTAAACAAAAGAAAAATACAGGAGTAGCACCAGTGGGCTAAGGTTAAGGGTTAGGGTTAGGTTAAGGGTTAGGTTAAGGCTGTGTAGGTTGAGTAGCACCAGTGGGCTAAGGTTAAGGGTTAGGGTTAGGTTAAGGGTTAGGTTAAGGCTGTGTGGGTTGTGTAGGTTAGTAGGTTGAGTAGCACCAGTGGGCTAAGGTTAAGGGTTAGGGTTAGGTTAAGGGTTAGGTTAAGGCTGTGTGGGTTGTGTAGGTTAGTAGGCTGTGTATGACAGTGTGCGCTTGGAGACAACCGAAGAAACAACGTGTGCTGTATCTAAGCATTCCTCTGTCTACATTACGGTCCTCTGACTAAAGCATGTACAGCGCACAATGACTGAAAGTTTGCAGCTAGCGAGAGAGAGAGAAAGAGAGGAAGAGAGAGAGAGAGAGGAAGAGAGAGAGGAAGAGAGAGAGGAAGAGAGAGAGGAAGAGAGATATCCTTTGAAAACTAATTTGTGATTTGTGTTTAATGACGGCAAAGTATTATAATGTTTATCATCTGCTTCAGGAAATTAATTTTCAGTATTGTTGGTCTGATGGCCAGCAGAGACATAAACGATCTGACAACACCCCCCCCCCACGGTCTCTCTCTCTCTCCACTGAGTATTAGAACCAGTCTAGATCCCAGTCATCATGAATTCCATAATTCATGGATTCAGTGCAGATCTAGACAGAGGGCTACACTGTTTTCCTGTGTCAATCCACTCTTTCAAGTCTCTCCCTGGGGGAATATACAATTATTTAGGCCTGAAAAGTCGTTCTCCCATTTCGACTGGGGTGATGTTATTTCTGGGAGGTGGAAGGGAGACACCTCATCTGTTCTGAGCGTGTGAATGAATGGTGCTATCTGGCCCCTCTGTGATTGGACAGCACACACTGTCATAAGGCTGGGGGGGGGGGTATCAACACTCTGACTTCTTCATCTCTCTCCGTCTCCCTCTCAGCTCTGTTTCAGCTTGGCGGTCTGAACTGGGTCACATCTGTATGGAGACAAGCTGTCACTCCCCTGGGTGAGGTGTCGGGGAGGGGAGGAGGGGGGGGGGGAGGGGAGGAGGCACTCATTTACTCTGTGTTCTCTGTGGTCTGTGAGAGATCAGAGCAGACACAGAGAGCATCGGCTGGGCCATAAATCAGCCATTCCACACCACGGAAATACGCCTCCCTTTTCTCCGTCTTTCATTCTTTGTCTCTACTTCTTTTTCACACCATTCTGAACTGTACACTTACACTTGTCAGATGCTCTTGTCTCCATAAACAGCGGAGTGTAGTACCACAGCTGAGGTCTCAGACCCAAGAGACAACCTGGACACACCTTCCTTCCTGGGGCTCTGTATAATGTGGGCAAACTCAGGCGATTTGATTGGTCCAAGCATTCAGTGGGTTGGACCAGAAGCAACCTGCACAATTACAAACTTTCCTGTGACCCGTTAGCTGTTTAATTAATCCAGTGGTTAATTAATCCATTGTTCCCTCTCTTCTTTGACATTAACACAAATGACTTTGAAGAGGGCAAAGCCAGACCGAACATGTGTAATTAAAGGGGCAGTTCAGATGAGGGTGTGGCCTGTTCGGATGAGGGCGTGGCCTCGTGACTCTGCTTTTGAGTCCTGTGAGGTCTGAAGACTTTGGACACATTGAGTCCAGTGTGATGCCTTTTGTCTGATGTCAGTGTGGGTCCGGACGAATGTGATGTCAGTGTGATGTCAGTGGGTCCGGACGAATGTGATGTCAGTGTGATGTCAGTGTGATGTCAGTGTGGGTCCGGACAAACGTGATGTCAGTGTGATGTCAGTGTGATGTCAGTGTGGGTCCGGACAAACATGATGTCAGTGTGATGTCAGTGTGATGTCAGTGTGGGTCCGGACGAACGTGATGTCAGTGTGATGTCAGTGTGGGTCCGGACAAACGTGATGTCAGTGTGATGTCAGTGTGATGTCAGTGTGGGTCCGGACAAACGTGATGTCAGTGTGATGTCAGTGTGATGTCAGTGTGATGTCAGTGTGGGTCCGGACGAACGTGATGTCAGTGTGATGTCAGTGTGGGTCCGGACAAACGTGATGTCAGTGTGATGTCAGTGTGATGTCAGTGTGGGTCCGGACAAACGTGATGTCAGTGTGATGTCAGTGTGGGTCGGACAAACGTGATGTCAGTGTGATGTCAGTGTGGGTCCGGACAAACGTGATGTCAGTGTGATGTCAGTGTGGGTCCGGACAAACGTGATGTCAGTGTGATGTCAGTGTGATGTCAGTGTGGGTCCGGACAAACGTGATGTCAGTGTGATGTCAGTGTGATGTCAGTGTGGGTCCGGACAAACGTGATGTCAGTGTGATGTCAGTGTGATGTCAGTGTGGGTCCGGACGAACGTGATGTCAGTGTGATGTCAGTGTGATGTCAGTGTGGGTCCGGACAAACGTGATGTCAGTGTGATGTCAGTGTGATGTCAGTGTGGGTCCGGACGAACGTGATGTCAGTGTGATGTCAGTGTGGGTCCGGACAAACGTGATGTCAGTGTGATGTCAGTGTGATGTCAGTGTGGGTCCGGACATGTCAGATCAGTGTGATGTCAGTGTGATGTCAGTGTGGGTCCGGACAAGCGTGATGTCAGTGTGATGTCAGTGTGATGTCAGTGTGGGTCCGTGATGTCAGTGTGATGTCAGTGTGGGTCGGACAAGCGTGATGTCAGTGTGATGTCAGTGTGATGTCAGTGTGGGTCCGGACAAACGTGATGTCAGTGTGATGTCAGTGTGGGTCCGGACAAACGTGATGTCAGTGTGATGTCAGTGTGATGTCAGTGTGGGTCCGGACAAACGTGATGTCAGTGTGATGTCAGTGTGATGTCAGTGTGGGTCGGACAAACGTGATGTCAGTGTGATGTCAGTGTGGGTCGGACAAACGTGGTGTAAGGGTGATGTGAGTGTGGGTCCGGACAAACGTGATGTCAGTGTGATGTCAGTGTGGGTCCGGACGAACGTGATGTCAGTGTGATGTCAGTGTGGGTCCGGACAAACGTGATGTCAGTGTGATGTCAGTGTGATGTCAGTGTGGGTCCGGACAAACGTGATGTCAGTGTGATGTCAGTGTGATGTCAGTGTGGGTCCGGACAAACGTGATGTCAGTGTGATGTCAGTGTGGGTCCGGACAAACGTGATGTCAGTGTGATGTCAGTGTGGGTCCGGACAAACGTGATGTCAGTGTGATGTCAGTGTGGGTCCGGACAAACGTGATGTCAGTGTGATGTCAGTGTGGGTCCGGACAAACGTGATGTCAGTGTGATGTCAGTGTGGGTCCGGCACTCCGTTCTGCTCTCCACTCTCCACATTCAGATTTTGGGTCGATGAGTCATCAGAAAACAGGCAGGACAGAGCCAGATATCAGAAGGAGGAGGGGCCATGAATGCCCATCTCCTGATTGGATCCCCGGTTTAGTCCATCCAACAAGATTGGCTGGGAGGGCCACAGAGGACTGAAGTGTTTTCTCTGTAAGGATCTCAACCAGAGATATGAGGAAAGGAAAATGGCAGGAGACAAACAGAGAAACTCGCAGAAGGAGACAATGGGAGCGAGTGCTGTTGGAAGACCATTCTGGGTAGATTAGAGCCAGTATTCAGAACAGGATCAGTACGATCAATAGCAGCATTCAGTCAGACCTCCCCACAGCTGAACCAGTGCTGTTACGGCTGATCAATGGCCTGACCAATCACATCCACCTGAACCTGGTGCAACCAATCGATATCTGCAGCCCCTAATGACACGTAATCACACTCTGAGTCTATGGACGATGACATTAAAGCGCTCGTAAACTCCCGCCGCATACAGCACGCCGTTTGAGCACGGCTGCTCACCACAGGAACACTTACCGCGGTGGCTTTGGGGACGTGAGCTTTTAACCCCCTCTTTGGTCTCTGGGACATTCTCTGCAGCCCCAGCACCTTCAAGGTGAGACTCGTGATCGCCCCCCATCTTCCAGACTTAGGTGGGCTCTGCCATAGGGACTCCCCACAAACCTGATTGGCTCTAGATGATTCTGCAGGCTACTAGAGTAGAAGAACACTTACAGCACCTAAAGAGAGACGGACAGGGAGACTCAGGGAGATACAGGGAGATACAGGGAGATAGAGGGAGATAGTGGGAGATACAGTGAGATACAAGGAGATAGAGGGAGATACAGGGAGATTGATGCCCCTCCCTTTCTCATCTCATTCTCATGTGACCTACTCACCTGAGTGTCCTTCATTTCAGAGCACACACAGTCCTATAAGTACAAAAGGTACATTCAGCCACACTGACATGGTGTGTGTGTGTGTGTGTGTGTGTGTGTGTGTGTGTGTTTTTGAGTGTGTGCATGTGTGCACGTGTTCGCTATTTCACTTTCAAGGTCATTCACACACAGAGCAAATGCATCGTGTATCTACACACACACACACACACACACTTCAGTGCTGGCCCTTCTGCTACAGCTTCTACTGACCCTCGGGACTGTCCTAAATGAGGACACACACACACACACACACACACCCTTTATCTCACCACCTCCCTTTACCTTCTTTTCTCTTGCACACGAAATCGGTCACACATCCACAGATGACCACCGACATACACAGACATCACATCTCTCTCTCTTCTCCACACCTTTGTGTGTGCATCTGCCCTGGTGCAGGACTGTCTCCCCATGTCTCCCCGGGTCTCCCTGGGTCTCCTTCCTGTGGTCCTTGCAGCTCATGTGGGCTTTTGCAGAGCTGAGAGCAGCACCGCCAGGGGAATTAGGGCCCTGTGGCCTCCCAGCATGGAGAACAGACACTCAAACACACCCCCAACCCCAGCAGCCCACGCAGAGCCACACGTGACTGGCACAAAGCAGCCAATCACTGCGCTGCACTGTCCCGCTCTGGTGTCCTCTGTCTCCAGCTGGGCCCAGAGTACCATGTGACAGGACAAAACGATCCTAATGACACCACCCTGCAGTCTCACAGCCGCCATGGAAACCACTGGGAGGGTCCAGGAACATGGAAGTGTGTCCCGTCACTGGGAGGGTCCAGGAACATGGAAGTGTGTCCCGTCACTGGGAGGGTCCAGGAACATGGAAGTGTGTCCCGTCACTGGGAGGGTCCAGGAACAGTTCACAGAAACAGACAACGGACTCACAGTGTAAACACAGAGCAACTGTAATGAGGGTAAATGGAACTCTGCAATAGCTCTTTTATAACACTTACACTCATCACACACACACACACACACATGTGCACACAGTGAGATACAACACATTTTAATTTACCACAGGGGAGGAGAGCTCATCTGTCTCCTTTTGTATCAGAGCAAATATAAATGATCCTCTTGGCCATGAAGCCTCAGTTTCTGTGGAGGATGCTGTGGCTCTTATTGTAGCGCATGAATAGCCTGGGTCAGACTTAGACTAGGATAGACTTAGACTGGTTCAGGGTTAGACTGGGTCAGGCTTAGCCTGGGTCAGACTTAGACTGGGTCAGACTTAGACTAGGATAGACTTAGACTGGGTCAGGTTTAGACTGGGTCAGGCTTAGCCTGGGTCAGACTCAGACTAGGATAGACTTAGCCTTGGTCAGACTTAGGCTAGGATAGACTTAAACTGGTTCAGGCTTAGCCTGGGTCAGACTTAGGCTAGGATAGACTTAGACTGGTTCAGGCTTAGACTAGTATGTCACTTGTCTTTTGCTGCTGCCAGCCTGTTTTAGTTTCTCCACTGTGCCAAGCAGGAAGCTTCTACTCACAGACGTGTGTGTGTCTGGCTATGTGTGTGTCTGAGGTCTGAAAGCCAATGTGAAGGACAAGAATTACAAGTGAGTATGGCTTGGTTTCAGCTTTACCTGTAGAGCTCTCTGGTGCCCCCTGTCACCGGTGCTGGTACTGCAGAACAGGGAAATTTCATCTAATAGCACTCCAGATGTTATTGGAGACTCACAGACAACTGGAGAGAGTTTGAGACAAAGAGAGACATGTGGAGACAGAGAGACATACAGAGAGACATACAGGGGTCTGTTGGATGTCAAGAAGATAATTTCAATGAAAATCACAGCAGTGAAAATAAGCAAGTGAAAGAGTATATCAACATATCATATATATTAGTATATATATATGAATATCCCCTCTCCTCTCCTCCCCTCCACTCTCCTGTCATCCCCCCCTTCCCCTCTCCTCTCCTCCCCTCCACTCTCCTGTCCTCCCCCTTCCCCTCTCCTCTCCTCCCCTCCACTCTCCTGTCATCCCCCCCTTCCCCTCTCCTCTCCTCCCCTCCACTCTCCTGTCATCCCCCCCTTCCCCTCTCCTGTCCTCCCCTCTCCCTCATTGTACACAGACACGCACACACATGTACACACAATCACGCATGCACAGGCACATGCTTGCACACACATGCACATACGCACAAACATACTCTCTCTGACACGCACACGCAAAAGCACGCACGTGCACACACACACCCCCCACCCACACACACACACACTATTGTCCCTTCCCTCCCCAGTGAGAGAAGAGGTAGTGGGCCTGTGTGCTGTCTGGCTGTGGGGATCGATGCTGATCGATGGCCTCTGCTTGTTAGTGTGTGTGTGTGTGTGTGTGTGTGTGTGAGTGCTGTCTGCATTCATGACACACCACAGTCTTACCTACAGCCTGGCCTCAGTGTGCTAAGCCCAGCACCTCACTCACATCCACACTCACTCCGTCCCGCTCACTCCGTCCCGCTCACTCTCTCTCACCTTTCTCCTTCTGCTTGTGTCCTGCACAGTTAAATTCCTCTGGCCAGATTCTCAGCCACCATGGCAGGGTGTCATACGAGAGGCTGCAGGGTGTCGTACGAGAGGCTGCAGGGTGTCGTACGAGAGGCTGCAGGGTGTCGTACGAGAGGCTGCAGGGTGTCATACGAGAGGCTGAGAGGCTGCAGGGTGTCGTACGAGAGGCTGCAGGGTGTCGCACGAGAGGCTGCAGGGTGTGTCATACGAGAGGGCTGCAGGCTGGGTGTCGCACGAGAGGCTGCAGGGTGTCGAGAGGCTGCAGGGGGTGTCGTGACGAGGCTGCAGGGTGTCGTACGAGAGGCTGCAGGGTGTCGTGAGAGGCTGCAGGGTGTCATAGGAGAGGCTGCAGGGTGTCATACGAGAGGCTGCAGGGTGTCATACGAGAGGCTGCAGGCTGCAGGGTGTCATACGAGAGGCTGCAGGGTGTCGCAGACGAGAGGCTGCAGGGTGTCGTGCGAGAGGCTGCAGGGTGTCGCATACAGAGGCTGCAGGGTGTCGTACGAGAGGCTGCAGGGTGTCGTACGAGAGGCTGCAGGGTGTCGTACGAGAGGCTGCAGGGTGTCATACGAGAGGCTGCAGGGTGTCGTACGAGAGGCTGCAGGGTGTCGTACGAGAGGCTGCAGGGTGTCGTACGAGAGGCTGCAGGGTGTCGTACGAGAGGCTGCAGGGCAGGGCGTCGTACGAGAGGCTGCAGGGTGTCGTACGAGAGGCTGCAGGGTGTCGTACGAGGCTGCAGGGTGTCGTGAGAGGCTGCAGGGTGTCGCACGAGAGGCTGCAGGGTGCAGGGGTGCACGAGAGGCTGCAGGGTGTCGCAGAGGCTGCAGAGGCTGCAGGGGTGTCGTACGAGAGGCTGCAGGGTGTCGTGCGAGAGGCTGCAGGGTGTCGTGCGAGAGGCTGCAGGGCTGCAGGGTGTACGAGAGGCTGCAGGGTGTCGAGAGGCTGCAGGGGTGCAGGGCGTCAGACGAGAGGCTGCAGGGTGTCGTCTGAGAGGCTGCAGGGTGTCATACGAGAGGCTGCAGGGTGTCATACGAGAGGCTGCAGGGTGTCTGCAGGCTGCAGGGTGTCGTATGAGAGGCTGCAGGGTGTCATACGAGAGGCTGCAGGGTGTCAGGGACGAGAGGCTGCAGGGTGTCTTACGAGAGGCTGCAGGGTGTCTTTACGAGAGGCTGCAGGGTGTCATACGAGAGGCTGCAGGGTGTCGTACGAGAGGCTGCAGGGTGTCGTACGAGAGGCTGCAGGGTGTCATACGAGAGGCTGCAGGGTGTCATACGAGAGGCTGCAGGGTGTCTTACGAGAGGCTGCAGGGTGTCGTACGAGAGGCTGCAGGGTGTCGTACGAGAGGCTGCAGGGTGTCGTACGAGAGGCTGCAGGGTGTCGTACGAGAGGCTGCAGGGTGTCGTACGAGAGGCTGCAGGGTGTCGTACGAGAGGCTGCAGGGGCTGCAGGGTGTCGTACGAGAGGCTGCAGGGTGTCATACGAGAGGCTGCAGGGTGTCGAGAGGCTGCAGGGGCTGCAGGGTGCAGGGTCGAGAGGCTGCAGGGGAGGCTGCAGGCTGCAGGGTCGAGAGGCTGCAGGGTGTCGTGACGAGAGGCTGCAGGGTGTCATACGAGAGGCTGCAACGAGAGGCTGCAGGGCGTCGTACGAGAGGCTGCAGGGCGTCTTACGAGAGGCTGCAGGGTGTGCAGGGGTGTCGAGAGGCTGCAGGGTGTCGCACGAGAGGCTGCAGGGTGTCGCACGAGGCTGCAGGAGGCTGCAGGGCAGGGTGTCGAGAGGCTGCAGCGTGTCGTACGAGAGGCTGCAGGGTGTCGTACGAGAGGCTGCAGGGTGTCGTACGAGAGGCTGCAGGGTGTCATACGAGAGGCTGCAGGGTGTCATACGAGAGGCTGCAGGGTGTCATACGAGAGGCTGCAGGGTGTCGCACGAGAGGCTGCAGAGAGTCTCACGAGAGGCTGCAGGGTGTCGTACGAGAGGCTGCAGGGTGTCTTACGAGAGGCTGCAGGGTGTCGTGAGAGGCTGCAGGGAGAGGCTGCAGGGTGTCGTGCAGGGAGGATGCAGGGTGCAGGGTGTCGACGAGAGGCTGCAGGGGTCATGACAGACAGGGTGTCAGAGGCTGCAGGGTGTCATAACGAGAGGCTGCAGGGTGTCATACGAGAGGCTGCAGGGTGTCTTACGAGAGGCTGCAGGGTGTCGTACGAGAGGCTGCAGGGTGTCATACGAGAGGCTGCAGGGTGTGTGTGCGTCTGCGTGGGCAGTATGTTCACATGTATGGTGGGGCCTGATAAGCCTACACACCTGCAGCCAGCCAAAGACAAAGCTTACACCAGACAGGGACACAGAGACGGGGACGCAGAGACCGGGACGCAGAGACCGGGGACGCAGAGACGGGGGCGCAGAGACGGGGGCGCAGAGACGGGGACGCAGAGACGGGGACGCAGAGACGGGGACGCAGAGACCGGGACGCAGAGACCGGGACGCAGAGACGGGGACGCAGAGACGGGGGCGCAGAGACGGGGACGCAGAGACGGGGACGCAGAGACGGGGACGCAGAGACAGCCGGTGCAAAAACCCGGATACAAAACTGTAAAGAACTGTGCTGTTACCCAAACACAGCAATGAATGAATAACAAGCCACCATTTGTTATGTGTGTGTGTGTGTGTGTGTGTGTGTGTGCGGTGCAGGGTGGCAGGGCCAGGGTTAGGACTGAGAACAAAATAACTGCAATGACTGCAAGAAAAATGCAATCTCTCACTCACACACACACACACACACACACACATTCATGAATGAATGAGTGAACAACCAAACTGCTTATATTGCAGTTACACTGTACACAGCAGTTACTTCTACACATGTATATGTACATACACACACACACACACCATCAGCTTGTACGGTGTTGAATTCAGTCTGGCAGGAGGGGAGGAACTGATCCCAGATCAGCAGTCTGACTACTACTGGTTCAGATTGGTAACTGCTCAGCAGAAACTGTAGTGATTCTCCTGCTTCATGCACCTCTGAAAGACTCGAGACAGGTACAACTGAGTCACACACACACACACACACACACCTTCCATTACTGCTGAATGACTCGAGACAGGTACAACTGAGTCCCAGCGATGTTTGCAGTGTCTGCAGGAGGGGGTTAACACACAAGTACCATGTCACACTTCATTTGATTTGAAACAGCATTTCTTTTTTTTCTTTTTTCCCCCCAAAGTCACACACACTTACACACACACACACACACACACACACACACACTTACACACACACACACACCTTCCATTACTGCTTTCATTCATATTCAACTAATAACCAAAGCAAAGAGCTGAAGTATTAGATGTTGTCGGCGCGCCACACACCCAGCCGGCCTGGGTGTCCCTGGGTGAAGGCAGTGGCCTTTTAAACTGTTTCAACTGAAACTGTGTTCACACTGAGTTTCAGATTGAGTCGATTCCCTTAAGAGCCACTCTCTGCCCACGCTGACCTTTATGAGATTAAATTATGCATATTATTATGTGGATTATTGGTGATCTCTGCTGAGTGTTTGTACACGTCTGTTAACTCTATTTATAGGGGCATGGAGTGGATGACACAGACTTTGGAGGGCTCCACGTAGCACGGTGGCCCCAGGTAGAATGCTATCCCACAATGCACTTTTGAGGTGGTGTTCTGTTTGCATGAGTCACGTAGCACGGTGGCCCCAGGTAGAATGCCAGGTAGAATGCTATCCCACAATGCACTTTTGAGGTGGTGTTCTGTTTGCATGAGTCACAGAAGGAGCAGCTCATACGCGCCTCTCTCCGTGCTGTGGGGATGACGCCTCCCCTGGGATCGCTGGGTTGGTGTAAGAGGGTTCTGCTCTACTGGTTTCACCACAGCTGCAACAGGAAGAGAAGAGCAAGAGGTCTCAGCAAACCCAGTAACCCAGTCAAAAAGAGATGGCCATGTGATTCAGATCTTCTCTCAGGTCTTCTCTCAGGGTAGAGAGATCTCAGATTTTCTGTCACATTAGAGAGATCTTCTCAGATCTTCTCTCAGGTTAGAGAGATCTTCTCAGATCTTCTCTCAGGTCTTCTCTCTCTCCTTCTTTCCGATTTCTCCGCAGCCCAAGAAACGAGAGGGGAGGAAGTCGTCTCATTTCCTCTGATCCGTGCCGCTGCATATTCGCCATTAAACATTAACGAGCCGGCCTCGTGCGACCCGCATTTCAATTAGCCGCATCATCACCAGGTGTTCTGGTGGGCCAGCGCCCCTCTGTCGAGCTGTAGGATGACAACACACTGCACAGACACACTTGCCTTTATTTATGATGGAAATTAACAGGAGCTGTGTGCATGTGGAGAGGGGGGGGGGGGGGTCTGATCCTATGCAGAAACGTAATTGGGAATTATGGAAATAATTGAACTGCTACCTGAGATAGAGTGGTGATTGACTTTAGCTGGAGTTCATTTGCACTCTAATGGAGGGGAGCAGCAGAGAGGGGAGGAGCACAGGAGAACACCAACGAGGATTAATGAGGATGCCAAGCAGGCTGCATGTGGGCGGGGTCAGCAGGGTCTCAGGTCTCACGCCAGCAAGACTGCAACCGTGAAGCTCGGAGGTGAGAGGAAGACTGCAAAGGATGATGGGAGAGCAAATGAAAAGCTCATGACTTGACACTCCCGGAATTTGAGGCTCCTTTAAACAGCCATGCGATCCACTTTCGTGAGACAGGAGAAGAGGGATAATTAGGGATCTGGCATCTTCACTGAGACCCCAGAGGGCAGCAAATAATGGAGACACATCAGCAAGAAATTGCAAGGTGTTTGGATTTAAATGAGGCCAATTGTGCAGTTGTTAATTATTTATCTATTCAATAGTTGATATGCGCATGGTAAAATCATGGGGGTGTGGTCTCCTGCTTTCTGGACAGGCACTGAAGGCCCTAGTCAACGATAGCTGGGAGTGGTACTGCAGCAACAGTTACAACTGCAAAGGTCTGTACACACCTAGCAGTGACAGATCCACCAAAACTCCCAGGAACTCTAAAGCCCCAGGAACTCTAAAGCCCCAGGAACTCTAAAGCCCCAGGAATCGTAAAGCCCCAGGAATCGTAAAGCCCCAGGAACTCTAAAGCCCCAGGAACTCTAAAGCCTGAGGGATTCGGCTTAAAACATGCTAAACACGTGAAGAAAGCTCAATACACGCGGGACGTGAGCACACTACACGCGGGACGTGAGCACACTACACGCGGGATGTGAGCACACTACACGCAGGACGTGAGCTCCTTCAGGAGAGCACAGAGGGCTGCCTCACAAGGGAGAGGATGAGGAGGATGAAGAGGATGAAGAGCAGGGAGAGGAGGGAGAGGATGAAGAGGAGATGCCACACATGCATTCACGGTCTGCTTCATGATGCGAGGGTCTCCAGGGTGATGACTATCAGCTGCTCATGGACACACAACTCAAGCAGGAAGGACATATTCAGATTTGCACCAAACAAACCCCATTCTAATCTGTTTCTCTCATCCTCTCTCTCTCTCCCTCACCCTCTCTCTCACTCTCACCCTCTCTCTCCCTCACCCTCTCTCTCCCCATCTTTCTCTGTGTTGCTAAGAACACCTGAAGCAATATTACTCTCGCACATTGAGAGTGACGGTGGTCCTGTTGTTGCCTTGGTGATTTGTTCACTTTTCTGATGGTTTGTTTTGTTATTTTTGTTTACGCAGATGGTCCTCACCACAGAGATACGTAAACAACCATATCAGAGCGCAGGAAATCCGCCGACACCTAAACAGATTAAACAGATACGTTTCCTGTGGACTGAAAGCATTTTACAAAAACACATTTTCAGCATTTATAAAATGGTTTGATCTTGTTTCATTACGGCAGTTGGAAATGTAAGCAGAATTAGAGACAGACTGTGTGTGTGTGTGTGTGTGTGTGTGTGTGTGTGTGTGTGATAACTGAAGCTAGTTCTGGTGTCAATGGCAACCATTAGTAGAGTGTGAGGTACTTAAAAGCACATATGTTATCCTCAAGTATCTCATTACCACTCCAATCAGAACTCTTACGTCTTCCTCCGTCAAATCCCTCATTCCAGAACCTTCCGGCAGACATTAATACCTTAACACACGCATGCTCGTGTTAATGCATTCAAGAAATATCTCTTCATGTCTTCCAATGGCAGCGGGTTACAGATGAATTAATTTAAGAGCTTAAATAGCTGAACCATTACAAACATTACGCAAGAAACACAAACACTGTAATCTTGGGCACCGGATGGTTGCTGATCCGGGCAGGGTGCAGGAAGTGCCCAGCCTCGAGTAAACAGAGCAGAGTGTCATCGCTGTGTGTCACCAGGGCGACTGACACAACCACAGTGAAGAATGGAGTCATGGCAGTCCACCTGTCCAGCCAGGGGTCCAGGAGGCTGTCCACCTCCATAAACCTGCCTCTCTATCCCTCTCTGTCTCTCTCTCTGTCTCTCTCTCTGTCTCTCTCTCTATCCCTCTCTCTATCCCTCTCCTCATCTCTCCTCCCTCCCCTGATTAAAACCACCTGGAGGATGTGTGTGTGTTTAAGAAGAACTACTAACATCACCATCACCCTTCAAAACTCCCTTAAGCCCACTTAATAAAATGATCTGCAAATTTCACAGCCCCTCTGGACAGATGGCAGCTCAAGCCAGTGTGTGTGTGTGTGTGTGTGTGTGTGTGTGTGTGTGTGTAAGGCCAGGTTGGGTCCAGGCCAAGTGTAGGTATGAAGACACCTTTTATCACAGCTATAATTAGCGCAAGCAATTAGCCATAGCTGTAAGCTGCACCCCACTCAATTACACACATACACACACACACAGCAGCAGTGTCCTCCTCAAGGTGATCTGGACTCAAGGGGCAGGTGTTCCACCCCAGAACCAGACAGCACTCTTTAAGGACTGAACAGGGTGTTCCTCTAGGGGTGTTCTTCAACTCCGCACAAGCCCCTCCTACAGAGACCCTCCCACACAAGCCCCTCCCACACAGCCCCTCCCACACAAGCCCCTCCCACACAAGCCCTCCCAGACAAACCCCTCCCACACCTGCTCCTGAAGAGGTGGAAGGACTGAAATGACCACAATGTCCACATGGTCTACAAAGCCAAAATGAGGGGACAGACTTCACAGTCCTGAAGAAGTATTATTCCCAGCAATCTGCCTAACTACCATACTTCCCAGCGACAAACTAGCAACACGCCAAGCAGACAGGCTGCCTTAGCATACAAGCATAGTGTCCAGCTGAAAGATCAGGCAGACTAGCAAAGCACATACCGAGCAGACAACAAAAGAGAGCTGACTAGGCATACAGACTACCCTACTGTCCAGTAGGGTCCAGTTCCATGCAGCGTAACAGACAAACTAGCCTAGCGTCCAGCGCAGCAGACAGACTAGCCTAGCGTCCAGCGCAGCAGACAGACTAGCTTAGCGTCCAGCGCAGCAGGCAGACTAGCTTAGCGTCCAGCGCAGCAGGCAGACTAGCTTAGCGTTCAGCGCAGCAGACAGACTAGCTTAGCGTCCAGCGCAGCAGACAGACTAGCCTAGCGTCCAGCGCAGCAGACAGACTAGTCTAGCGTCCAGCGCAGCAGACAGACTAGCTTAGCGTCCAGCGCAGCAGGCAGACTAGCCTAGCATCCAGCGCAGCAGGCAGACTAGCTTGGCATCCAGCGCAGCAGGCAGACTAGCTTAGCATCCAGCGCAGCAGGCAGACTAGCCTAGCGCCGGCAGGCAGAAGAAGCAGCACTTGGTCCCAACAAGGGCAGGAGGGGTTTTGGTTCAGGTTGCACTGAGCAGCACACCGGAGGCGTGTGTGACATGGCAGGCACAGGCAGTGGAGCCACAAGGAGGACAAGGACCAGTTGGGCTGTCCTGCTGGGTTACACAATTAACCTTTCAGGGACACCGGTACACCAGTGTGTTTACAAGGTCAGTTCCTCAGGCATTCTGTTTATGATGTAACAATGCCAGCCACTCAGTTTGAGCAAATGCTACATGATCTAGATGGTTAGCTGATCTATATGGTTAGCAGTCTTCCTGGCAGGGTTTGTTTATAATATCCTGGCCAACAATATGCATGCTCAGTCTAGTTTTAATGGGGTTATATATTCCTAATAAATATAATGTTTGATAATCTATTATCAGTTGATAGACGTATGAAAATATGTCAGTACCTATGTCTGCTATACAGCGGCTGCATAACCAAGAACCACACACACACACACACACACACACACACACACACACACAATATGTAACCTTCTCTGTTCCTGTCAGAGTTTAGAGTTTAGATCATTTCTAGAACAGGAGATAACTATCTGACCTTGGCTATGCGAAGATGCCGTGTGTGTGTGTGTGTGTGTATGTGTAAAGCATATGTTTCCCATTGCTTAGTTCAGCCTCAAGTGTATAACAGATGGATGACACAATCAGAAGTGAGACAGGAAGAATACTGTAGTCCACAACCCACACACACCTACACACACCAACACATTAATGTGGTGGTGGTGACACCCCTTGCTCAATGTAGGTTTTCCGCAGTACAGTGTGTGTGTGTGTGTGCCTGTGTGTAGGCCTCCAAGGAGAAAACCTAGATACAGCGACATCACCCTCCATACCAGATCTCAATCTGCCAGTAATACAAACAGCACTAATAAATCAGAGAGAGAGAGACAGAGACAAAGAGACAGAGAGATGGGGGGTGTTGAAGTAAAGATTAAAACCAAAAAGTAGTGGGAGGGGCTTAGAAAGAAGTTCCCTTAACCCTGAAAGGGAGAATCCAATGCTAAAATGGGGCACCTTACAGAGAGAAAGAGAGAGAGGGGGGGGGGGGGACAGAGAGAGAGAGAGAGCAAAAGGGACAGAGAGAGAGAGAGAGCAAAAGGGACAGAGAGAGAGAGAGTGAGAAAGTGAATCAAAAGAATGAAATGATGGCCTTTGTTCCAGCACTCTCATTCATAAAGCTTGAGAACATGCTCATTAATGACAACCATCTCACTCACACACACATGCAAACACAAACACACGCAAACACATACAAAGACACACACACACAAACTCGCATGTGCACATGCCTATATGTTCTGTGAAGCACACACACACACACACACGTGGGAATAGCTGTGTGGACAGTAGCAGATTGTTTAATGAGGTCGAGAGACATCAGAGACGGTAAGCGGGAGACAAGCCTTACACCCACAGATAGAGAACTCACATGCTGCTATAGGTCAGTGTGTGTGTGAGTGTGTGTGTGTGAGAGACAGAGACAGAACAGGAAAGGTTGAACATATGAGCATGCACACAGATGTGAGGAATGAAAGTCTAAAAACTTTCTAATCTAATCTAATCTAACTAATGACTAATCTCAAGATCAATTAACTCTTCAACCAACTAATCACACAGACACACCACACACACACACACACACACACGCGCGCGCTGATGGAAAGTGGTAGAGGCAGGTGTCTAATTACAACACACTTTGGGTCACTTCACACAGTGAGAGAGAGGAGGAAGAGGAGGAGATGACCTGGTTAGGAGTGTAAAAATGACATTTCCCACTCAAGCCAATTTGCACACATCATCTTCTAGCAGTGCACTGGAGGTGAGGGAGTGTGTGTGTGTGTGTGTGTGTGTGTGTGTGTGTGTGTGTGTGTGTGTGTGTGTGCGCGCGTGTGGACACAACTCCAACCTGACCTCTACATACTGTATCTACACAGAGTTCTAGAATTCAAAGCCTGTTCTATACAAATGTAGAACTACTATGATGTCACAATTACAGTCCATTCCGTGCACCAGCCTGGTGTCTGTGTGTCATAGTAACACCAGCTCTGACTCTGGAAGCAGAGCTACGGGAACTGTGGACTCAAACTCCCACACACTGGCAGTTCTAGTCGATCTGCTTTCAAATTCTCTGCTGCAGCACAGACGTCACTTGGGGCCAACCAAAACTATCCCAGAGTTGAAGTAGGCCACTGGGCCTGTGGTGTTTACCCTGCATGGGCTAATGCGTCTCTCGCATGTGGGACCTAGAGGCGGTTGGGGGGGGGGGGGATGACACACCTGCCCTTCACCCTCTCCAGGTGGACACAGTCCAGGTCTTGCACAGAGAAGACACACATACACACACATACACACAAGCAGGCCTGTAGGTTCCTGATCTGCAGTTTATCCTTGTCATTGAGTGATGTAGACTTATTTCAATCAATAATTGAAAATTAGCAGATCGTTTAATGACAAACAAGACTTTTCTGCCAAAATAAAATCATTAGAATTTGTTTCCAAATGTAAACAGAAACAATATATGACCAGTCTGGTTCTGACAGTGAAATACAAGGTCTGTTTTAAAATTTATATTTGGAAAGTGGTCAAACAATGCAACAATTCTTGCAGGCTCTGTAAAAGCAGCCTACATAGAACAAGCCCAGCTGGAGAAAGGGCAGATTATAGAGCACACAGGCTCTAGTGCACAAGCCACAGATACAAAAAACATCATAATAATGGCTACACTTTTGAAGTGGACACATTGAAGCCAGTGAGAAACACAATTCACGCCACCTTCAAGCACTGACACCTTGGAAATAACTCAAACGGTCAGAGGAGTTCACACTCAGAGACTCGTGGGAAATAACTCCAACAACCACAAGATGCATGAGCAAACGTCTTTAAGAGAGTTTGCTTTGGTTCAAGTCAGAGCTGGAGGCGGGACTGTCCCTGCTGACCAATCAGACGAAAGCCAAGAAAATAGCGGTCACACCTAAAGACAACTCATCATTAAATCTATCACTATCACACCGGTGTCTGCACTACTGTATTACACCGGTGTCTGCACTACTGTATTACACCGGTGTCTGCACTACTACACCGGTGTCTGCACTATTACACTGGTGTCTGCACTACTGTATTACACCGGTGTCTGCACTACTACACCAGTGTCTGCACTATTACACTGGTGTCTGCACTACTGTATTACACCGGTGTCTGCACTACTGTATTACACCGGTGTCTGCACTATTACACTGGTGTCTGCACTACTACACCGGTGTCTGCACTATTACACTGGTGTCTGCACTACTGTATTACACCGGTGTCTGCACTACTACACCGGTGTCTGCACTATCACACCGGTGTCTGCACTACTGTATTACACCGGTGTCTGCACTACTACACCGGTGTCTGCACTACTACACCGGTGTCTGCACTATTACACTGGTGTCTGCACTACTGTATTACACCGGTGTCTGCACTATTACACTGGTGTCTGCACTATTACACTGGTGTCTGCACTATTACACTGGTGTCTGCACTATTACACTGGTGTCTGCACTACTACACCGGTGTCTGCACTATTACACTGGTGTCTGCACTATTACACTGGTGTCTGCACTCCAACACCCCCACATCCTCAAATCTGCTTTTACATATTCATGAGGAGGTTGTGACGCACGCCACTGAAGGACAATACCAAACAAGCACATCAGTCTCACACACACACACACACACACACACACGCATGTACATATGCACTCACACACACACACACGCATGTACATATGCACTCACACACACACACACGCATGTACATATGCACACACACACACACACACACACACATGTACATATGCACTCACACACACACACACACGCATGTACATATGCACTCACACACACACACACGCATGTACATATGCACTCACACACACACACACACACGTACATATGCACTCATACACACACACACACATGTACATATGCACTCACACACACACACATGTACATATGCACTCACACACACACACACATATGCACTCACACACACACACACACACGCATGTACATATGCACTCACACACACACACACACACACGCATGTACATATGCACTCACACACACACACACACACGCATGTACATATGCACTCACACACACACATGTACATATGCACTCACACACACACATGTACATATGCACTCACACACACACACACACACACATGTACATATGCACTCACACACACACGCATGTACATATGCACTCACACACACACACGCATGTACATATGCACTCACACACACACACACATGTACATATGCACTCACACACACACACACACACGCATGTACATATGCACTCACACACACACACACATGTACATATGCACTCACACACACACACGCATGTACATATGCACTCACACACACACACACACACACGCATGTACATATGCACTCATACACACACAGGAAGACCTATCAAACGCCTGCAGATTAATGACAGGAAGAAAATGATCTGATCATGTATGTGATAATAATGATAATAATCATGCGACTATTGTGCATCACTAGGTCACAGAATGTTGTGTGTGTGTGTGTGTCAGTTAATGTGGATGAGTGGAATGTGAAGCAGGTGGCCAGTGCTTATCTCCAGCAAGAAGAAACAGCCACACACACACACACACACACACACACATACACACACACTCATACTTAATGCTTCTCACTCTGTTGACGACATGGAAGTTCCTTCTGAGCCGTACAATGAGTTCCACTGGCATTCTGTCAGATGACATCATATCCAGTTTTGGTTTTGATCAGGCGTCATCCTTATTCACTCAGAAAACCCACTTTAATGAAAATGACGGAGCCAGTTCCTGTGAAAGTGTAGCACACGGTGCTGGGCGTCTGGGTTGCAGCCTGGTGATTCTCTGTAGGCCAAAGATCTGAATGGTGGTGCTGCTCCTCCTCCTGGAGAACCTCTTTCCGGCAAGCGTGAATGCAAGCTGGCGTTAAGAAGAAGAAGCAGAAGAATCAGGATGCTTCGCTGAAGTTTCGCCGTGTGATCATCCGGAGTGAGTAGACAGGGCGAGATGACGGTTGTGCCGTTGATCTGTGGCCGCCGCCCCAGGCAGTGACTCAGCCCGAGGAAAGTAAGACGCCCCTGCGCTTCTGCACGGTGTTGTCAGAGCACGACGTCTGTTCACGGTAACAACAGCCTACGGGACTCCACTCATGTGCCTGTCTGCCTGTCTGTCTGTCTGTCTGTTTAGTCAACAAACGGTGCTTAGTGTGCAGTCAGGTGGTGAGTAATTCAAACTCCCTCTCAGCAGGGAAGGTGGGTGGTGCTGCGGCTGATCAGGGATCAGTGGAAAGGTCTTTTCTGTGAGTTTCTCTAGAATCTTCTACTCTGGCTCTGCCTGCATAGTGCTGCCTTTGCCCACAATGCAAAGCGTGCGGGACACAGTGTGCTGGAGTGAAGGAACGCCTGAACGATGCCTGGTGTCAATGTCAGGGTCAGAGTCACGGTCAGGGTCAGGGTCAAGGTCAGGGTCAGGGTCAAGGTCAGGTAACATTAGGTGAGCAAAGAGTATTCAGTGCTGATAAAATCATGCTTCACATTTTGGTGGTTGTGGGGGGGAAACACATAAGTGTGAGATCTGCAGGATGTAGGCGTCATGAGCTGAGTGGACGAGGGCACTGTCACTCAGAACATCAGAAGGACAAAGCCACACCCCTCATCTGGAGGAAGTAAAAACCTCGAACAAAATATCAGTTTCACAGGAGGGACAGCAGAATTCAGCAACATATTTTCTTCTCTCTCTCTCTCTCCCCCCATCTCTTGCTCTCTCTATCCATATCTCACTTTCCTTCTCTCTGTCTTTCCATCTCTCTCTCTGCACCTCTCTCTCTCTCCACCTCCCCCACACCTCAAACAAATTACTCTGAGAGATGCCACATGTCATGTCCCAGGGTTCCTTGCGGTGTCGAGCAGGTGTGAGCAGAGCGGCGTGGACCGTGTGAGGCAGTGCTCTGACAGCGGAATCACTGGCGCCGAGACGTCCCTGCAGACAGATCTCCCCGGCAAACAGGGGGACAGATCTGGTGTGTGCATGCGTGCGTGCGTGTGTGAGTGTGTGTGTGAGTGTGTGTGTGCAGTGCCAGACTAACAGCTGGTGGAGGTGTGAATGATTAGCCCTGTGAGTGTGCATGTGTGTGTGTGTGTGTGAGTGTGCTTGCATTTGTTACTTGGGTAGATTCTCTGCTTCTAAGGTAGGCTTGTCTTGAATATACTATTAACTAGATATTGATAGATCTCTTGGCTGTTTGGTTAGTCTAGATATCTTGCTTGTTCATTAGTTGATTCAGGTGTGGTTTCAGTCTATTTCAGTGGTTTCAGTTGATTCAGGTGTGGTTTCGGTCTAATTGAAGTGTCAATAACAGGGGTGGAGCCTGTAATTCTAGATAAATTAAGTCGGCATTCACACAGTAATCAGTGTGCTTGCATTTGTTACTTGGGTAGATTCTCTGCTTCTAAGGTAGGCTTGTCTTGAATATACACACACACATGTACATATGCACTCACACACACACACGCATGTACATATGCACTCACACACACACACACACACACGCATGTACATATGCACTCACACACACACACACATGTACATATGCACTCACACACACACACGCATGTACATATGCACTCACACACACACACACACACACGCATGTACATATGCACTCATACACACACAGGAAGACCTATCAAACGCCTGCAGATTAATGACAGGAAGAAAATGATCTGATCATGTATGTGATAATAATGATAATAATCATGCGACTATTGTGCATCACTAGGTCACAGAATGTTGTGTGTGTGTGTGTGTCAGTTAATGTGGATGAGTGGAATGTGAAGCAGGTGGCCAGTGCTTATCTCCAGCAAGAAGAAACACACACACACACACACACACACACACACACATACACACACACTCATACTTAATGCTTCTCACTCTGTTGACGACATGGAAGTTCCTTCTGAGCCGTACAATGAGTTCCACTGGCATTCTGTCAGATGACATCATATCCAGTTTTGGTTTTGATCAGGCGTCATCCTTATTCACTCAGAAAACCCACTTTAATGAAAATGACGGAGCCAGTTCCTGTGAAAGTGTAGCACACGGTGCTGGGCGTCTGGGTTGCAGCCTGGTGATTCTCTGTAGGCCAAAGATCTGAATGGTGGTGCTGCTCCTCCTCCTGGAGAACCTCTTTCCGGCAAGCGTGAATGCAAGCTGGCGTTAAGAAGAAGCAGAAGAATCAGGATGCTTCGCTGAAGTTTCGCCGTGTGATCATCCGGAGTGAGTAGACAGGGCGAGATGACGGTTGTGCCGTTGATCTGTGGCCGCCGCCCCAGGCAGTGACTCAGCCCGAGGAAAGTAAGACGCCCCTGCGCTTCTGCACGGGTGTTGTCAGAGCACGACGTCTGTTCACGGTAACAACAGCCTACGGGACTCCACTCATGTGCCTGTCTGCCTGTCTGTCTGTCTGTCTGTTTAGTCAACAAACGGTGCTTAGTGTGCAGTCAGGTGGTGAGTAATTCAAACTCCCTCTCAGCAGGGAAGGTGGGTGGTGCTGCGGCTGATCAGGGATCAGTGGAAAGGTCTTTTCTGTGAGTTTCTCTAGAATCTTCTACTCTGGCTCTGCCTGCATAGTGCTGCCTTTGCCCACAATGCACAGCGTGCAAGGGACACAGTGTGCTGGAGTGAAGGAACGCCTGAACGATGCCTGGTGTCAATGTCAGGGTCAGAGTCACGGTCAGGGTCAGGGTCAAGGTCAGGGTCAGGGTCAGAGTCAAGGTCAGGTAACATTAGGTGAGCAAAGAGTATTCAGTGCTGATAAAATCATGCTTCACATTTTGGTGGTTGTGGGGGGGAAACACATAAGTGTGAGATCTGCAGGATGTAGGCGTCATGAGCTGAGTGGACGAGGGCACTGTCACTCAGAACATCAGAAGGACAAAGCCACACCCCTCATCTGGAGGAAGTAAAAACCTCGAACAAAATATCAGTTTCACAGGAGGGACAGCAGAATTCAGCAACATATTTTCTTCTCTCTCTCTCTCTCCCCCATCTCTTGCTCTCTCTATCCATATCTCACTTTCCTTCTCTCTGTCTTTCCATCTCTCTCTCTGCACCCTCTCTCTCTCTCCACCTCCCCACACCTCAAGCAAATTACTCTGAGAGATGCCACATGTCATGTCCCAGGGTTCCTTGCGGTGTCGAGCAGGTGTGAGCAGAGCGGCGTGGACCGTGTGAGGCAGTGCTCTGACAGCGGAATCACTGGCGCCGAGACGTCCCTGCAGACAGATCTCCCCGGCAAACAGGGGGACAGATCTGCACAATTAAATCCGACAATGGAGGAAGCTGTTTTCTGATTGCATCTATGTGTGTGCATGCGTGCGTGCGTGTGTGAGTGTGTGTGTGAGTGTGTGTGTGCAGTGCCAGACTAACAGCTGGTGGAGGTGTGAATGATTAGCCCTGTGAGTGTGCATGTGTGTGTGTGTGAGTGTGCTTGCATTTGTTACTTGGGTAGATTCTCTGCTTCTAAGGTAGGCTTGTCTTGAATATACTATTAACTAGATATTGATAGATCTCTTGGCTGTTTGGTTAGTCTAGATATCTTGCTTGTTCATTAGTTGATTCAGGTGTGGTTTCAGTCTATTTCAGTGGTTTCAGTTGATTCAGGTGTGGTTTCTAATTGAAGGTCTGGAATTGAAGTGTCAATAACAGGGGTGGAGCCTGTAATTCTAGATAAATTAAGGTGTGGTTTCAGTCTATTTCAGTGGCATTCACATTGAAGTAATCAGTGTGCTTGCATTTGTTATCTTGGGTAGATTCTCTGCTTCTAAGGTAGGCTTGTCTTGAATATACTATTAACTAGATATTGATAGATCTCTTGGCTGTTTGGTTAGTCTAGATATCTTGCTTGTTCATTAGTTGATTCAGGTGTGGTTTCAGTCTATTTCAGTGGTTTCAGTTGATTCAGGTGTGGTTTCGGTCTAATTGAAGTGTCAATAACAGGGGTGGAGCCTGTAATTCTAGATAAATTAAGTCGGCATTCACACAGTAATCAGTGTGCTTGCATTTGTTACTTGGGTAGATTCTCTGCTTCTAAGGTAGGCTTGTCTTGAATATACTATTAACTAGATATTGATAGATCTCTTGGCTGTTTGGTTAGTCTAGATATCTTGCTTGTTCATTAGTTGATTCAGGTGTGGTTTCAGTCTATTTCAGTGGTTTCAGTTGATTCAGGTGTGGTTTCTTCTAAGGTAGGGTCTAATTGAAGTGTCAATAACAGGGGTGGAGCCTGTAATTCTAGATAAATTAAGTCGGCATTCACACAGTAATCAGTGTGCTTGCATTTGTTACTTGGGTAGATTCTCTGCTTCTAAGGTAGGCTTGTCTTGAATATACTATTAACTAGATATTGATAGATCTCTTGGCTGTTTGGTTAGTCTAGATATCTTGCTTGTTCATTAGTTGATTCAGGTGTGGTTTCAGTCTATTTCAGTGGTTTCAGTTGATTCAGGTGTGGTTTCGGTCTAATTGAAGTGTCAATAACAGGGGTGGAGCCTGTAATTCTAGATAAATTAAGTCGGCATTCACACAGTAATCAGTGTGCTTGCATTTGTTACTTGGGTAGATTCTCTGCTTCTAAGGTAGGCTTGTCTTGAATATACTATTAACTAGATATTGATAGATCTCTTGGCTGTTTGGTTAGTCTAGATATCTTGCTTGTTCATTAGTTGATTCAGGTGTGGTTTCAGTCTATTTCAGTGGTTTCAGTTGATTCAGGTGTGGTTTCGGTCTAATTGAAGTGTCAATAACAGGGGTGGAGCCTGTAATTCTAGATAAATTAAGTCGGCATTCCGCTACAAACGGACACGTTTGTAGCGGTTAGTATCTCCTCGGCCAGCAGTAGACTAGATTTTATTAGGATACACAGAATGTGCTTTTCCATCCCTGTGCTCACCTTGAACAACACCAGAAGATGGAGATGCCAGAGAAGAAACCGCAACTCCAGTAACCTCATCTACCCACCTTGTTCATCTGTACCAAAGGTGAAGGTAGTAGGGGGACTCTGGAATTGCCACTCTGCAGTTCAGAAGGCAGACTTTATCTCAGCCTTCGCATCTGCTAAGTCACTCGACTTCCTGGCTCTGACAGAGACATGGATCACTCAGAGAACTCTGCAACTCCAGCTGCTCTCTCTACCTCCTTTGCCTTCTCCCATTCTCCACGGCAGAACGGCAGGGGTGGTGGCACAGGTTTGCTTCTCTCTCGCTCATGGCGCTTCTCTGTACTCTCATTTTCTTATCTTAACATTTCTTCCTTTGAATTCCATGCTATCACGGTGTCTTTCCCCACTAAACTTCACATCATTGTTCTCTATCGCCCTCCAGGTCCACTGGGAAACTTCATAGATGAGTTGGACATTCTTCTGAGTGCTCTCCCCTTAGAGTCATCACTTGTTCTTCTAGGGGACTTCAACCTTCCAACAGAGAGACTACATTTGTCCTGTCTTCTTCCACTGCTGTCATCATTCGATCTTGCTTTCAACCAGTCAACTCCAACACACAGAGCAGGAAACACACTGGACCTGATCTTCAGTAGACCTGCCCCAGTGTTGGATCTGACAGTAACTCCTCTTGACTTTTCTGATCATCATTTCTTGTCCTTTTCACTCTCCCTTCCTGCTTCTTCTGCACACACCTCCACGTCAGCTTCTTCTACCACCTACCGCAACTTTCGCTCAGTCTCCTCCTCTTGTCTGGTCTCTACTATTGTCTCCTCTCTTCCACATCCTGAATCATTTTCTTCCCTCCCTCTGGAAACTGCCACAAACACATTCCTTTCATCCATCTCCTCTTCTGTCGACCATCTCTGTCCTCTCTCTTCCAGGGCAAGATCCTCTCTGTCAACTCCTTGGCTGACAGATGTTCTCGAGACAACAGAAGAGTACTGAGACTGGCGGAAAGAAAGTGGAGAAAAATCTCAAGATGATTCAGATCTCCACTCCTACCAGTCTCTTCTCTCAAGGTTCTCAACAGAAATAACAGCGGCGAAATCTTCCTTCTTCAAGGAGAAGCTGGAAGCATCAGCCTCTGATCCACGCAAGCTCTTCAACATTTTCTCCTCTCTTTTAAACCCTCCCTCTGCCCCACCACCCTCTACTCTCCCCTGAGGATTTTGTCACCTTCTTTGAGGAGAAGGTTGATAAGATTCGCAGATCCTTTTCTCTACCAATATCCTTCCTACTGAACACCACCCTCCACCTCATTCCCTGTCTTGCTTTTCTCCTCTTTCCACAGATGACATCATACAGTTGGTCTCATCCAACAATCCTACTACCTGTCCACTGGACCCGATTCCATCCACGCTATTTCAGACAATAGCACCTGACCTTCTACCTTTCATCACTCATGTCATCAACAGCTCCTTGTCAACAGGCCATGTACCAGCTATCTTCAAGACTGCAAGAGTGATCCCCATCTTGAAGAAGCCTACTCTGGACTGTTCTGACATCAGCAATTACAGACCTGTATCTCTTCTTTCTTTCCTATCTAAGGTCTTGGAGCGTTCTGTTTATAGCCAACTGTCTCTATTTCTTTCTCTGAACAACCTACAGGACCCGAACCAGTCTGGCTTCAAACCGGCGCACTCTACTGAAACTGCTCTCATCGCAGTTACAGAGAAGCTGCATGCTGCTAGATCTGCCAAACTGTCTTCGGTCCTAATTCTGCTTGACCTCTCTGCAGCCTTCGACACAGTTGACCACCAGATCCTCCTGTCTGTCCTCAGAAGACTTGGAATCACTGGCACTGTCTGGCAGTGGTTTAAGTCTTATCTAGATGGGAGATCTTACCAAGTATCTTGGCAGGGGGCCACATCTGCTCCTTCCAGGCTCACCACGGGTGTCCCACAAGGCTCAGTGCTCGGTCCTCTGCTCTTCTCTCTTTACACTCGTTCTCTTGGTGATGTAATATTCTCCCATGGATTTTCCTATCACTGTTATGCTGATGACACTCAACTTGTCCTTTCCTTTCCACCTTCTGACACACAGGTTTCATCTCGGATCTCGGCTTGTCTTGCTGATATCTCATCTTGGATGTCGGCTCATCACTTGAAGCTGAACCCCAGCAAGACTGAATTACTGTTCATCCCTGGAACTTCAAGTCCTCGCCAGGATCTTTCCATCTCTTTTGAGAACTCGCTGGTCACCACATCTGCTGAAGCTCGAAGTCTTGGTGTAGTTGTGGATGACCAGTTATCGTTCTCAACCCATGTTGCAAACCTGACTCGGTCATGCAGATTTCTCCTTTACAACATTCGGAGAATTCGACCTTTTCTGTCTAGCGAGACTACTCAAGTGCTTGTTCAGTCTCTTGTCATTTCAAGACTTGACTACTGCAACTCACTCCTGGCTGGTCTTCCTATGCGTACCATCAGGCCCTTGCAACTGATCCAGAACTCGGCGGCTCGACTTGTCTTCAATGTTCCTAAGTTCAGCCATGTTACTCCTCTGCTGCGCTCTCTTCACTGGCTTCCTGTAGCTGCCCGCATCAGATATAAAACCCTGATGCTGGCCTACAAGGCTAAGAATGGACCAGCACCTCCATACATGGTGGCAATGGTCAAATCCCGATCTGTACCCAGAGCTCTTCGAGCTTCAAGCACAGCTCGGCTTGACCCACCATCTCTCAGGACATGCGGAAAACATGCATCCAGACTTTTTTCAGTTCTGGCACCTCAGTGGTGGAACGAACTTCCACTGAGTGTCCGAATGGCAGAGTCTCTTGCTGTTTTTAAGCGAAGACTGAAGACACATCTGTTTCAAGAGCACTTAAATTAAATTTTACTACACTAGCATGTATTAAATATTTGTGACTGTAATGACTTTTCTTGCTTTTATCTGTTAAGTAGGGTTTTCTCAGTATATATTTGAGTATATCTAGGCGTCCATACTGACTGTATCTAATAATATCTTTGCTTAAAGTTTCTTCCTGATTTTAGCCTAAACTAACTAGCTAGAGATTTTGTTCTGAGTAAAACAATGAAGCACTTTTTGTAAGTCGCTCTGGATAAGGGCGTCTGCTAAATGCCGTAAATGTAATGTAATGTAATGTGTGTGTGTGTGTGTGTGTGTCAGTGCCTCCATCTCCCCTGCGGCCCCTGTGTCTGTAGCTTGCGGCCCCTGTGTCTGTAGCTGGCGGCCCCTGTGTCTGTAGCTTGCGGCCCCTGTGTCTGTAGCTTGCGGCCCCTGTGTCTGTAGCTGGCGGCCCCTGTGTCTGTAGCTGGGGCTCGTGCACAGTAGCAGTGTGGGGCTGTCACTGCAGACTGACTAACGCAGAGAACGGAGGTGCAAAGAGAACCATTTACACACCCTCAAATGTTGAATGTTAATCTCAGGGCCATTTCTGCCTTGTCTGTGTGTGTGTGGTTGTGTGTTAAGGGTCCACCGCCCCCCCCTTACACACACACCTCCCCCTAGAGTGTGTGTGTGTGTGTGTATGTGTCTGCTTTTTGCTTGCTAATAGAACTCGGAGCGGAATATGCACATTCTTCAGACAAAATGAGTGAACCTGTGAACAGGAGACAGACAGAATACTAACAGCATTTAGTCAAATATGCCAGTTTCTCCTGATTAACTGTGTTTGTTTGCGAGTGTTTGTGAGTGGGGGCGCGAGTGTGAGATAAAAGGGGAGGATATAATCACGTTTTTTTCCCTCATTAATGGATTGTCGAGTGTTTGGGGTCCAAAATGCTCTCATGCATAATTCATGACAGAGAGAAAGCAAAAGTCTGATGACAGCAAACCACCATGTCTGATTGAGCCGTCTGATTGAAGCTGAGAATCACTGCTGATGCACAGATGCCTTTGATGTGAAGGAAAAATCAATCAGAGAACACTGAGATCTGTAAATATACATGTAAATCTACACTGAGATCTGTAAATATACATGTATATCTACACTGAGATCTGTAAATATACATGTATATCTACACTGAGATCTGTAAATATACATGTATGAGATATATGAGATATATTACATGTGCACAACTGCACCAGAGAATTGTGCTTCATGCCATGCACACACACACACACACACGAGCAGAAGGAGTGAAGGAACAGAAATGATGAGGAACAAGACCATGATGAGGAACAAGACCATGATGAGGAACAGGACCATGATGAGGGACAGGACCATGATGAGGGACAGGACCATGATGATGAACAGGACCATGATGATGAACAGGACCATGATGAGGGACAGGACCATGATGATGGACAGGACCATGATGATGAACAGGACCATGATGAGGGACAGGACCATGATGAAGAGGAACAGGAGCAGAAGCACTGCGGAGTGCTTCAGATAAAACACAGTAGCTCCTGCACAAAACATGAGAGCTGCATCCACCATTTCACACCAGAATTAATCACCTCTTTCTTCTCAGGGAGATGAGAGAGTGACTCACTCGTTATTAAGGTCCAGGGGGCAGTGCTGCTGCTACGCCAACACCTCAGCCTCTGTACGGGGAGACCCCCCCACCTCTGTCCTGTAGGAACACGTGTGTGTGTGTGTGTGTGGCTTTGTGCTCTGTGATCATCATCATTTGAAGCCTTTTTTCTTATACAGGAATCTGCCAGCCAGCAATAGGTGAGAAAAAGGTGAGAAACAGTTCAACAGAAAATCCTCCAGAGTAACTGAAAATAAAAGCATCACACACACACACACACACACACACACACACACACACACACACACATACACACACACACACACACACACACACACACTCTCTCACACACACACACACACACTCTCACACACACACAGATACGAGGGAGCATCTTTTGCACATATCTTTTCCACTTCCCTTAAATGTGTGAAGTCTGTTTGATGCAGACATGGCCATTCATAAAAATCACTGAATCACTGCTCTCTGTATCTCTCTTCACCTCTGTGTGTGTCTCCACCTACACCCGTGTGTGTGTCTCCACCTACACCCGTGTGTGTCTCCACCTACACCCGTGTGCGTGTCTCCACCTACACCCGTGTGCGTGTCTCCACCTACACCTCTGTGCGTTTCTCCACCTACACCCGTGTGCGTTTCTCCACCTACACCCGTGTGCGTGTCTCCACCTACACCCGTGTGCGTGTCTCCACCTACACCCGTGTGCGTGTCTCCACCTACACCCGTGTGCGTGTCTCCACCTACACCCGTGTGTGTGTCTCCACCTACACCCGTGTGCGTGTCTCCACCTACACCCGTGTGCGTTTCTCCACCTACACCCGTGTGCGTGTCTCCACCTACACCCGTGTGCGTGTCTCCACCTACACCTCTGTGCGTGTCTCCACCTACACCCGTGTGCGTGTCTCCACCTACACCCGTGTGTGTGTCTCCACCTACACCCGTGTGTGTGTCTCCACCTACACCCGTGTGTGTCTCCACCTACACCCGTGTGCGTGTCTCCACCTACACCCGTGTGCGTGTCTCCACCTACACCCGTGTGCGTTTCTCCACCTACACCCGTGTGCGTGTCTCCACCTACACCCGTGTGTGTGTCTCCACCTACACCCGTGTGCGTGTCTCCACCTACACCCGTGTGCGTGTCTCCACCTACACCCGTGTGCGTGTCTCCACCTACACCCGTGTGTGTGTCTCCACTACACCCGTGTGCGTGTCTCCACCTACACCCGTGTGCGTTTCTCCACCTACACCCGTGTGCGTGTCTCCACCTACACCCGTGTGCGTGTCTCCACCTACACCTCTGTGCGTGTCTCCACCTACACCCGTGTGCGTGTCTCCACCTACACCCGTGTGCGTGTCTCCACCTACACCCGTGTGTGTGTCTCCACCTACACCCGTGTGCGTTTCTCCACCTACACCCGTGTGCGTGTCTCCACTTACACCCGTGTGCGTGTCTCCACCTACACCCGTGTGCGTGTCTCCACCTACACCCGTGTGTCTCACCCTCTACACCTGTGTGTCTCACCCTCTACACCTGTGTGTCTCTCCATCTGCACTTGTGTGTTTCTCCATCTCCGCAGAGCAGCAGTGCGACGCACACATCTAAGAGACTGAACAATGACTGAGTAATGTTCTCCACACACACACACACACACACACACACACACATACACACACACACACACAGATGAATGGAGGTGTATCTCTATCTCTTCCCCCACCCTGTTTCTCCCTCTGTTGTTTGAGAGGCTGCAAGATGGAGAGTTGGTTTCCTTCTGGAGTTTCCCAGCATAGAGAGAGAGAGAGAGAGAGTGTGTGTGTAAGTGTGTATGCATGTGTGTGTGTGTGTATGCGTCTGTGTGTGTATGCACATGTGTGTGTATAAGCGCGCATGTCTGTGTGTGTATGTGTGTGTGTGTGGAGAACATTACTCAGTCATTGTTCAGTCTCTTAGATGTGTGCGTCGCACTGCTGCTCTGCATAGATGGAGGCGTCAGCTCGACATGTTGTGAGTCACAGAGGGCGAAGGAGAGAGAGAGAGAGAGAGGGAGGGAGAGAGAGGGTGACAGATAGAGGGAGAGAGAGAGAGAGAGAGAGAGGGGCTCCCAGTATTCAAACTCTGAGGACTCAGGTGAGACCCGTTCTCTAATATTACCAATGACAGACTGCGTCCGCAACGCAAGACAGACCATGTAGATGAGTGTACAGAGAGAGGGAGAAAGAGGGATAGAGAGATATGACAAAACACACAAGAGAAGAAACCCCAGCAGGTTGTACACAGAGACAAACCCGTATGTGTGTGAAGAAGCAACAACATCATGGTGACTGTGATCTGGATCAGAACAGAGGTGGATCAGAACAGATGTGGATCAGAACAAATCTCTTCCATCTCTGGTGTTTCCCCTAGACAGATATGAGACATGGAAACTGTACTAACCAATCGCCTTTATTTGTGTTTGTTTAGCAAGTGAAACATATTACCAAATATAGCATACTGTAATATATATGTCCTTTAAGAAAGTGGTTATGGTCTTTTAATAGTTATATTCTGTCATATACTCTGTAGTTTGGTCTATACTACATCAGAAAGAGCACTGCAATACTACACATTTTAAACAGTTACTATAGAATAGCTGTATGTTATTTAATTTATAATTTAGTGATATTAATGTCTGTTCTAAGATGCATTATAATTCAGCTGCTACTAAATAAATGTGTTTAATATTTAATATGTTTTCTTGGTTTAATATATTTCTATTATATTTAATATATTTATCCCACCAAAATCTCAGTTTTGACTCAATCATATTATTTCTCATGTTTTATCTAATGCTGTTTCTCCTGAGGGATTTTAGGAGAAACATCTGCAACAATGCTGATACTTAAATGAGATGTAAGTGAGACTGAGCCATCAAAGTTAAACTTCTGAGCTACAACATTTTTCTGTGGGAAAGTGGGTTTATGGGAATGCTTCACATGTCTTGATGTCATTTATTTACCCAGTAAGAGACCTCGCTAGCTGGGTTGAAACCCCACATGAGAACCAGCCTCCACAGCACAGGGAGGTGTCCACTCAGCTAAACCCCCATGGGTAAAGCACTATGAATCCTACTGGTCTCAGACCTACTTTCAACTCACTATTTTGTGGTGTTCAAAAAAGATGATCTGAAAAGCTTACTCATTCCACACTACTCAGGACAACACCACTGAGTTCATAATGGAGTTTACTTTTCATTGCCAAACCACAGAACTGGGTAAAACAGCACAGAAACAGATTTGCTAAGGTTTGATGCTTTCATCGGTTCGACACCTTCATTGGTTGGCTAGGTTTAAGCAGCACATCTCACATTATAAGAGGGCTGTCTACCCATCTGAGGAGTTCTCTTTATGATGTAATAATACAGTCCATTCCAGAACTGTTCCATTCTAGAACTATTCTAGAATCTGTGGTTCTGTACGTGTTCCATTTGTAATGTCGAAGCCAATAAGTGGAGTGTAGGTCTCAGCTGGCTGGTACTGAATGAGTGAACTTGCTAGCCCAGTGCAACATGTAGCCAGCATGTCTCAGAGTTCCCTTCCACTAAACCTTACACCACAGGAAGCTGCAAGACCCAAGACAGAGTCTGATGGCTACAGTAATATAAACGGTCCTACAGTCAGTGGGTGGAGTAGTGTGATTCTGATTCTCTCGCCTCTTCCCTATAGCCAAAAACAGCCATCCACAAGGGTAGCTCACGAACGACATCAACAAATGTGCAAAAGGAAATGATGCCAATATAGAGTGTATCATTTGGGCCGGATGTTTGCTTCTATTTAGACCTGTGAAAACTCCTCGACATTGTGTGGGCAAGTCATCCGTCTTTCTGGTTTCGGCATACAAACAACAGCAAACCTATTGAAGACATGTTGTTTCAACAAAGCTGCACGCACGCACACACACACACACACGACAACAAGCATGGTTTAATCCACACTTCCTTTGGCAGAGTTCATCATGGTCCTTGCAGTCCACGTTGCTCTGGGAGAAACCAGGTCACATGATCCCACTGTAGCAAAGTCTCCGTCCAGCAGAGGAACTCAGAGTGGATTTCTTTGCTGTTATTAAAGCAATATGCTTGTCATAGTTCAATCTCGTACAGAGGGGCAGCTGCTCCTGTGCTGGGTAATAGGGGTGTCTAAATGCGGGGATTAACGGGGACGGCTGGAATGTAAATCCACAATGCCACGTCTACGTCTGCTCCTTCACTGCCGTAAACCGATCAGCTGAGACGCAAACGTGACATCACCTGCTCCCTCTATCTGCTCGGTGCCTGGGGTTTGCTCTGTGTGTGTGTGTGTGGGAGAGATTCAGTGTTGGGGATTGTGCTGGGATTAGCTCTGTGTGTGTGTGTGTGTGTGTGTGTGGAAGAGATTCAGTGTTGGGTACTGTGCTGAGATTAGCTGTGTGTATGTGTGTGAGAGAGATTCAGTGTTGGGGATTGTGCTGGGATTAGCTGTGTGTGTGTATGTGTGGGAGAGATTCAGTGTTGGGGATTGTGCTGGGATTAGCTGTGTGTGTGAGTCAGAGGAGCTCATCTTGTGCCAGGCTGAAAGTTCCAGAATGACTCTGCTCCTGGAGGCGGGGCTACTGTAACCGCCCTCCCCCTGCACGGGCGCGTCAGGGGCGCCATGTCTAATCCCCCACAATGCTCAGCCCACATGCACAAAACAAGAGGGCGATTCAAGCCTCACAAACACCACACAGCCGCCCAGACTGGGCTGTGTGGTGGGACATAACCGCACACAGGTGTGGGGGGGTTGCGGGTCCCTGTGATGAGTGTTCAGAGGCTCCGGTGTTTTATGCATTAGCAGTTTGGCGTATGCACTTCAGATGTGGACAGGACTGGGGTAGCTACAGTTATCCACAACATTTATTTGTAATATGGTTTTGTGCAGTTCGAGGTGGACTCAATTACCCTCCCTCCCTCCCTCCCTCCCTCCCTCTCCCCCTCTCCCTCCATTTGTCTATAGCAGAAACCCTCTGACACATACCAGTTGCAGGAGCAGATGGCCTTTTCAAAGGTAACGGGAATGACAACCCCCCCCCCCCCCACACACACACACACTTAAAGAAAAAAACAGCACATTCACTGATGACTTTGCACTTATAACTTTTAGGGAGAGAGAGATGGAGTGAAAGCAGGAGAGAGGGAGAGATGGGGCAAAGGAGACAAAGAGGGAAAGACAGAGGATAGAGGGAAGGAGAGAGAGAGGGAGAGAGTGGAAGAGGGAGAGAGAGGGAGAGAGATTCTCCCACGATGCACCTCTCTCTCTCAGCGCTGTGCTACACTCTCCCCACTGGATCGGATTTCAAACACTGCCACTCGTGTACAAGGCCGGAGCTGATCAGACCTCCTCTTCCTTCCAGCCTGTAGTACTGCTACTCTGCTGTCTCTCCTACACACCTCCACACCGTGAGACCCCTCCCCTTCCCCAGTACACGGGGGTGGGGTTTCAGCAGGGCAGGGGTGGGGTCAGGTGAGACCCCTCCCCTTCCCCAGTACACCCCTCCTCCCCCACACACATAAGCAATGGACAGCACGGCTCACAAACACCACATGAAGAACCCGGGAACTGCCGGAGGGACTGAAGGTCTGAATAAATGATTAAAGAAGTTTGTGTGAATGTGTGTGAGTGTGTGAGCATGTGTGTGTCTGTGTGTGTGTGTGTGTGTGTGTATGTGTGTGTGTGTGTGTGTGTGTGTGTGTGTGTGTGTGTGCAAGTGTGTGTGAGTGGGTGTGTGTCTGTGTGTGAGTGGGTGTGTGTGGGTCTGTGTGTGTGTGTATGTATGTGTGTGTGTGTGTATGTATGTGTGTGTGAGAGTGTGTGTGTGTGTGAGCTTAAGGACAGTTTCAGATGAGGTGAAGGGTTCATCCTTCTTGGCCTTTTTCTACTTTGTTGAGATCAAGCTGTTTGCGAAAGGCCACATGCCTGCAGTACCTTACCCTGCTCTGCATTATTAACACACACACACACACACACACACACGCACACACACACACACACGCGCGCGCGCGCACGCACCCACGCACGCACACACACACGTGCACACACACACGCACACACACACGCACACACAGAGTCCTTCTCCTTTATGTCTGTAAAGGTGTTTATGGCAAGGTAGACAGACCAAACACAGGAAATAGAGCTCTGCATAGTTAACAGCTCACAAGTACTCTAGCCAATCAGCCCTTCTCTCCCAGCATGCTCATTAATATTTAATGAGTGGGCTGTATTAATGAAGTGAGGGGGAGGTGCTAAGAGAGCCACTGCTGCCTAAAGCCAAACACTCCTGCTAAACACTCAAGCTTGGGTTTAAATGACCAGCTGTCGTGGAGACACTTTACTGCAGGCTGCCATGGCAACTGTGAGCGGAGTTAGGAAGGTGCTGGTAGCCGGCATCACTCTGTAATAAACAGCAATCAGCAGTCAAAACAAACACGGTGGTTACCATGGACATGGCCAACCTGAGGCAAAAAAGAAAATAACACTTCTATGTCCTGGTATAAATATATATGACACACACACACACACACACCCACACACACCCTCTCAGAGACATGAACAAGGACACAGATACACACAGAAACAGAGACATCCACACAGACACAGATACATACACACAGACACAGATACAGAGACAGATACACACAGACAGACACACACAGATACACACAGACACACTCCCACTGAAGAACTGTGGCTGCCTTCTCCATGGCAACCAGCCTCACATCAGGGTGAAGGACATTCAATAAGGTTCCCCTCCTTAACAATCGTGTGCACACACGCACACAAGTAAGTAATGATATTCCTTTCACAGTGTTTGTAGTGTGTGTAGCAGTGTGAGGGGGAGCTTGAGTCCGCTAATTAGCTTCTGTGTGACGCACCAACCAGGGGTTCACCTGGTCTTTAAACACCCTTTAGGTGTCACACACACACACACACACCACCTGGCTGTCTTTAAACACCCTTTAGGTGTCACACACACACACACACACGCACCATGTTCACCCATCTCTCAGGCGTTTTAGACATCTGCCCATAATTATCCTGATGGTAATTGTCACTTCAGTTTTGCTACACTAATTTGCCCCATTAGCCGCTGACCTAAAGGAAGCCATGATGAACACGTCTATCATGGAGAGTTCCACGTCTTCCCCCTCACTCACATTCTATTACCCAACAACCCCAGCACCACACTTACACTCTGACCCCACACTTGGCCTTGTGTTGCATCAGCACCACATCCTACACTGCTACACCCGCACCACCCAATGAGCAGAGTTGGCCACAGGTTAGTGGTGTTTAAGCAGAGATATTATACTATAGATATGATGCACATAAGCATTAGCAATGTAGCCTTTACTATGCATACATATAGTTGAATCATTAACCTTTAAAAACCCTTAATGTCAGGAACTCTATGACTGTCCACACACACACACAGATACCCCACAGCCCTGCTGTAAGCCTACCCCTCAGTGGAACTGCCCTGAGGTGTTGGGCAGTAATAAAACATTGAAAATAATCTGAGTGTCTTTGATTATTTTCAATAGTCCTGTTTTTTTTAGCATAAATGAATGATAGAATATTGTAATCTGTGACTGACCTCCAGCTGTGTAGAGAAAGGACCCTAAAGGGGGTTTGAGACCAGAGGAAGACACTGCTTCATGGTGTTGGACATTTCTGGGTTATTAACACACTGGTGAGGTTGGAGACGTGGACATTACCATGTCTGCCAGAAGGACAGACGTTTAATTTCCAAGGCCGTTTTAGATCAATCTTGGACAACAAACATCAAACAAGCAAAGGGAATTGAACAAGCTGTTGGAAATGTGTGTGTGTGTGTTGGGGGTGGGGGGTGGGGTGTAGGTCAACAAAACACAGGCATACAAAAGGAGGGAAACACACTTCTGGAGGTAAAGAGGGGCTGATTACACAGTGAAACATTCACACAGTCCATCTATCAACACTGACAACAATTTACATGTAAATGCTAAACTAAATCTGCAGACAGGCACGTAGCATCATTGTGGGAGTCTCAACGCTCCTCCTCCCCTGATTGGCCCCGTCGCAAAGTCTGTGGTGGACAGCGCAAAATATTCTTTATTCAATTCAAGTATTTTAATTACGTCCTAAAATGTATATAAAATTCCGGAGATAAACCGCCTGGCCGTGGAGACCCATTTCATGGAACAAACAGCCTCTGAAGTTTCAAATATAGAGAGCTCATCTTCTCAGATTTCAGAAGCGATCAGAAATAACTGCCATGAATTGCTTGACGTAAAAAATAGTTCAGCCTTATTACTGTCATAATTAGAAGTGTATAAGTTATTAGAAAAAGAACTGACGCCCTGTGCTATTTGAGAAGTGTTATTACAGATTTGCTCATTTATACATCAGAAGTTTATTTTATTATTTCTTTAATCCAACAACAAAAACAATGTTTTCTCTCCCACCTCTAACCATTTTGATCTGGATCTTATAAAGGCATCCATAAAGAACCTCCATACAAACCTCAGGTCATTTTCTCATCTTTTGTATTGATCAAATCTCTGGATGTTTTATTAAGGTTTTCATGGCATGAGTTGGCAGTGGCTTTGCGTTTGAGTGCCTGAGTGTGTGTGTGAGTGTGTGTGTGTGTGTGCTTCCTCTGGGCCTTGGCCCAGACCCAGTACCCATCTGCACTTCCAGCTCCAGAAGACGAAGGCTCTGTTCCGCCCGCTCTTTGGTCAACGCGAGAGTGGGTCTTTTCAATGGCAGCAATCTCCTCTGGACGCCCGACACTACCCTGGAGTCGTTCTTCTACTGTGTCGTTCAGGAAAGTGTAAAACACTGTCAGTACTTTTAAACCGTTACTTCCACTGATGCAGCATCTTCAGAACTCGTGACTGGTGGAGAGAGACTGGATTGCGGCCAGTGTCGTGCCGAATCTCTGAGGTGCGTCCCTCTCTGTCCCCGTCCCCGTCTCCACTGTCTGCCCAGTTTCCCACGATAGACGCCACAGGTTGTCATTCGAGTTTGTGTTTGCCCGTAAGTCCAATCAGAAGGCTTTCAATGTGCAGTGCTCATCAGCATGTGTGTGCTGGGTGGTGACTGTGTGGTAGAGACCCAACACAGCCCAACACAGCGTCCCCTGGTCTGCACACCTGCACTGGTCTGCTGTCACACAGTGTGCAATGCTGAACACTTGATCACACCCTAAACAGATATTAACACACTAAAGCACGTCGCACGCTAATATTCCATAACCCACATTCACTCTTGTGCACCCTACACTCACTCTAAAACACTCTTAACCAGCACAGTCTCACCCTGCAGAACACCTCAGCGTTCCATCACTCTACCCTCACACCCGCTTACACACCTTCACACCTTTTTAACACACTCCTTGTTACTTACACACACACACACACACACACACACACACACACACACACCCTCTGTCGATGGTCAGAACATGCTCTCCTACAGTGAGCACTAAGGTCTCTCCCTACACACTGACCATTCCTCAGCCTCCAGTAAAATCACTGTGGGGTGATTAGACCTCTAGTGTAGCAGCTCATTGGACTTCAGCGCCTGGGGAAAACCAGCCGGTACTGGCTGCGTGGGTGAAGGATGCACACGGGAAATAAAAGCAACACTGTCATGTGCTGACGGAGCATGTGAATATACACCAAACACTTCACTAAACCCACCTGTCCTTTCACACCTGGATTGTCCCTGTACAGAAACGTGTATTAGGAGAAAATGGAAGTGTTTGGGAACGACAGCAACTCGGCCACAAAGTGGGAGGCCACGTAAACTGACGTAGCGGGTCAGCGGATGGTGAAGCGCATAGTGCGAAGAGGTCGGGAACTTTCTGCAGAGTCAATCACTACAGACACCCAAACTTCATGTGGCCTTCAGATTAGCTCAAGAACGGTGCGCAGAGAGCTTCATGGAATGGGTTTCCATGGTCGAGCAGCTGCATCCAAGCCATACATCACCAAGTGCAATGCAAAGCGTCAGATGCAGTGGTGTAAAGCACGCCGCCACTGGACTCTAGGGCAGTAGAAGCACATTCTCTGGAATGACAAATCATGCTTCTCCATCTGATGGACGAGTCTGGGTTTGGAGGTTGTCAGGAGAAGGGTACTTGTGCCAAGAGTAAAGTTTGGTGGAGGGGGGATTATGGTGTGGGGTTGTTCTTCAGCAGCTGGGATTGGCCCCTTGGTGGAGGGGGGATTATGGTGTGGGGTTGTTCTTCAGGAGCTGGGATTGGCCCCTTGGTGGAGGGGGGATTATGGTGTGGGGTTGTTCTTCAGCAGCTGGGATTGGCCCCTTGGTGGAGGGGGGAGGGGGGATTATGGTGTGGGGTTGTTCTTCAGCAGCTGGGATTGGCCCCTTGGTGGAGGGGGGATTATGGTGTGGGGTTGTTCTTCAGCAGCTGGGATTGGCCCCTTGGTGGAGGGGGATTATGGTGTGGGGTTGTTCTTCAGCAGCTGGGATTGGCCCCTTGGTGGAGGGGGGATTATGGTGTGGGGTTGTTCTTCAGGAGCTGGGATTGGCCCCTTGGTGGAGGGGGGATTATGGTGTGGGGTTGTTCTTCAGCAGCTGGGATTGGCCCCTTCGTTCCAGTGAGAGGAACTCTGAGAGCTTCTGGATGAATGTTTAAACCGTAGATGTGCAGCTCCCACTTGTATGTGTGGCGTTTGAGGGATAATCAGTGACCTTCTGGAGAGCTTCCTGAATTTGTGGGGCCACAACCTCAGCTGCAACCTGCATAATTATTTAATGATTTAGCTCATTATAATCTCCATTAGTCTGCCATGGATTTTCACTCAGATGGTTTCAATATTGTCAATAAATGACTGAAGGTAATCAATATGAAAGTGAAGCACAATGTACAATGTACGGCATTAGGCTAGGATTCTACAGAACCAGAAACTGTGGGATACTCCCAAACCAAAGACCTACTCCCACACTTCAACCATCTTCATTGTCATAAAACAACTAATGTGCGTGTATGAATGGGAACCATTGGTTTCCACGGTTATGGTTTGTAAAGATATGTCCATTGCTGTGATCCAGCAATGCCTAAAGAACGTGGCAAAAAGCTCGTGTCAGCCATGAGCAAGGGGCACGCTCAGCCAATGGGCTACAAGCTCAGCCAATGGGCTACAAGCACACAGAGACACAGACAGCAGTAGAGGAGCACCTATCAGAGAGGTGAGCACAACTCTCTGATTGACATCTAGCTGTAAGAGGCAGAAGTAACAAAAGTTACTCAAGTTAAACGATAAATGGGGCAAGAAATAACCAGAACCAAAAAGATACTGAAGTGATTTAGTGATGTAGCTACAACTGTGGTTTTCAGCCATTTTAATAATCTTTCCTTACATCAAACAATATTTCAACCATCATGCAAAGCCCCTCTTGGTGATGAGTGATAAATCATGTTATTTGATTAAAAAATTAAAAAATAAATAAAAAAATCAAACCCACGCCCACCTAACTCTCCACACCCACAGAACTGCTCAAAGCCACGCCCACATAACTGGCCACTCCCACAGAACTGACCACACCCACAGAACTGCTCAGTCTTGGCCACACACTCCGTTTTTCACGTGAGATTCTTTTGTTCCATTTCCACAAGCTAAATGTGTTGGATTTATTTCTAAAAACAGTCAGTTATTGATCACCGTGAATCCAACTGGAAAACACAATGTAAGGAAGGAAAATATTGGTTGGATAAACAAGTGTAAATAACAACTGAAATGAGAAAATAAAAGACAGTTATAAATAAGACTAAATGAACTGCCAGGGTCATTTGTTCTGTAAAAAAGACTGTGTGTGTGTGTGTATGTGGGGTGTGTACAGAGGAGATGTGAAACCATGATTCACCATTTCCAGCAATATAGTTGGTGAGTTTCCCGCAACGTACCGAGCAACCAAAGCAGCGTGTCGGTGTAGCTTCAGTGGCTACGTCAGCGTCTGCTGCATCATGTCTGCTATGAACACGGTCAAGGTGCCAACACTTCAGAGCAAGACAGACAATTAAGTCCTACAGCAGCCTCATCACCCTAGACCTGCCCTGTCCTGTGAGGTACGTGAGACTGTTTCATCAAGCATGAGATGAACGTGTCAGAAGGGCAGCGTGTTGCTCTGCCAGGGGCTCCTCAGCCTTCACACTCCTGCAGCCTGCCAAACGCAAACACTAAACAGCACACTCACCTGCTAGCGCTGTTTCCTGCTAGCGCTGTTTCCTGCTAGCACTGTGTCCTGCTAGCGCTCACCTGCTAGCGCTCACCTGCTAGCATTGTGTCCTGCTAGCGCTGTTTCCTGCTAGCGCCGTTTCCTGCTAGCGCCGTTTCCTGCTAGCGCCGTTTCCTGCTAGCGCCGTTTCCTGCTAGCGCCGTTTCCTGCTAGCAGGTTTGGTTGGACGCTTAAAGTGTGGCTTTTTTCAGATCGTGGCTGAGATCATTCAGAGGTCTCACTAACCTCTAAACCTTACAGTACTCTGTGTGTGCGGTTCTGATCCATTTGGGAAAGTAAACAGAGTTATAGAGCAGGACTGCATGACCAGACGCAGTGTGTCACCTCCACGGCGCCGCTGCTCGCTAGCTCACGGGCCCTGGGCCATCAGTCACGCCCCTCGCTGTGATGGTCCTGGCTTAAACTTCACATTATTAACACGGATGCACATGTATTAACACAAATTAACCTAGTCCTTACCAACACACAGTGCCAGTGTCACACGATGCAGACTCACAGATTAAAAGGAAGCAGGAGAGTCTAGAATGTTCTCTTGGGGAAGGGGGGGTGCTTTAGGAACGTGTGTATGTGTGTGTGTGTGTGAGGCAGAGGCAGGAGCAGCACTCGAGGGAGAGACATTTAAAGAGTTCTCTGGTTATAACGATGGTGCACGATTAGACATTAGTCTTGCTGTGCACTAATGAACATTCACCAGCCTTCAGTACTGTGACATGAGACTTATTTCCACCAGTATATAAACCTCCCTGTACCACACACACAGTCAAACATACACTTAAGCATGTCACGCTCATTTCCCCACACACACACCCCAATACAGTGAGCTTCATACCACACACTGAATTAATATCACTATCAGCTCCCCTGCCTATTCTCACACACACACACACACACACACACACTCCAAAGAGAACATATCAGTACAACTACCAAGCCATTACTGCCCTACCTCTCAACCTCTCTCTCCCTCAACAGTGACCAGGCCATTACTGCACTTTCTCTCTCTCTCTATTTTCCTTCTCATTTCCTCAGTCCACTTCTCCATCTCCTTTTTCTAGTCCCCATTTTACTCTCCTCTTCTCATTTGGTCACTCTACCCCTTCCTTTCTCTCTCTCTCTCCTTGATCTCCTGGTCCTGGAACAATAACATGGTGGAGCCATCTGAGTTCAGAAACTCCCTTTACCCTGAGCAGAGCATCATCCCAGCCCCCCAATCAGGGCCAAAAGTCGGGACTCCAGGCGTCCTGAAGAGCAGGACCCCTTTCGCTCGGCAGGACAGCAGGATCGCGTTCCAATAAACGGCAGATCAAACCTGCAGGAGCCTCCTGCCCCGGCGCATGATGCGCTGACTTCTGGAGGGGCGCAGCATCTAACGGGGACAACGCCTCAGGATCAGCCGTGACCATGAAGTTCACCAGCCAGCAGCACCTCCAACCTTCCAGCAGGGGGAGCCCAAGAGAGCCAGCATAGACACGTGGTTATAGGAGACAAGGGAGAAACCACCCCACACGTGAACCTTTAGCTGCCTCAAACCCAAACCCCAGGGAGAGCTCACCACTGAAGTTGGGAAACGTTTAACTGTTATACAACAGAACATCTCCACCCAGTCGGAGGGGTGGGCTGCTCCACCTTACAAACCTCCACCTGCTCACCTGCCTCTCCCTACCCAACTGTGCCCCAACGACCATGCTGAAGTCGTGCAGAAAACCTTAAACACCGCAGACCAGCTGACGTGGTAGCAGATGTGGAAGACCCTTCTAAACACGGCAGTTCAGCAGGTGTGGAAGACCCTTCTAAACACGGCAGTTCAGCAGGTGTGGAAGACCCTTCTAAACACGGCAGGTCAGCAGGTGTAGAAGACCCTTCTAAACACGGCAGGTCAGCAGGTGTGGAAGACCCTTCTAAACACGGCAGTTCAGCAGGTGTGGAAGACCCTTCTAAACACGGCAGGTCAGCAGGTGTGGAAGACCCTTCTAAACACGGCAGGTCAGCAGGTGTGGAAGACCCTTCTAAACACGGCAGGTCAGCAGGTGTAGAAGACCCTTCTAAACACGGCAGGTCAGCAGGTGTAGAAGACCCTTCTAAACACGGCAGGTCAGCAGGTGTGGAAGACCCTTCTAAACACGGCAGGTCAGCAGGTGTAGAAGACCCTTCTAAACACGGCAAGTCAGCAGGTGTGGAAGACCCTTCTAAACACGGCAGGTCAGCAGGTGTAGAAGACCCTTCTAAACACGGCAGGTCAGCAGGTGTAGAAGACCCTTCTAAACACGGCAGGTCAGCAGGTGTAGCGCTGATGCAGTTTGTTAGGTGTTGCAGAGACCCTGCAGTGTTCACACATCATGATGTCACTCACTGGAGATCTGCAGTGGTCCTGTGGTCCACGACCACACGAGCTACAGACTCCGTCAGCCCTCAGGTTCTCTGCTGAGCAAACGTCTACTCGATGAGGCTGAACACGCAGTTACAGCGAGCTGGCGGTTGATCGGTCTGCGATGATTTGAGGAGCCCCAGGGTGTTGCTCTGAGATGGCGTACAAACGATGCGCTCCAACGCAAAGGCATTTGTATTACAGGGCCTTTCGGTTGGCTGGTACGTAAGTGTTCTGGATATCTCATCATTAGCTGGGCAAGTACATGGAGTGTGTGTGTGCTTCCAGAGAGAGAGAGAGAAACTGAGGGGGAGAGATGAATGTTGATTCTTCGTCTTTCTCCACAAACTCCCTAGACACACACCATGTGTCATGAGCCACTACACTGATGGGGAATTACAGGGAGGAGACTGTAGAAGGGAGGGAGGAGACTGCGGCAGGGAGGGAGGAGCCTGTGGCAGGGAGGAAGGAGACTGTCACAGCCAGGACACTCCCACGTCTTCACATCCTCAGTTCTATTTCAAATGAGTTTATTGACACAAACTGGCATTAAGTTTTATTGTATGCCAAAGCATTTCTCATAAATAGAAGTAATGTAAACAAACAGGAATGTTCAGACACAGATGATGAACAGAGCAGCAGTACAGTATATAAAACAGTATATAAAACAGACCTCTCACTCATATACTCATATATATGTGGTTAGACATTTATTTATATATATTGGAACTTTCAGAACTGTAGCAGTTCATCATGCCATAGACTCCACTAGGGGTTTAAACCACTCTGCAGGGGTCTTGGCCCATGGGGCTGGTATAGCTTCTCACAGCTGACGTGAATTTAACAGAAGTGCTATCATGGTGTAAACAGCGTCTTCTCCCTCATCCCAGAGACGCTCTACAGGACTGTGACTACTGGACCCCCGTGTTGTGGTGCACCGCCCTGCTGAAAGTGTCCTGCTGCCTCAGGAGGAAGGGTTGTCCTGCAGGGGTCAGGTTGTCCCCCAAGCTGAGGACACCCTACTGTCCAAACGTCCATCCTGACGTACCAGAGGAACACACTCCCCACACCAGCACTGCACCCCCACCAGCCTGGACTGGTGACCCCCGACAGGAAGGGCTCGCCCAGTCATGCTGCCCCTCCCGTCAGCATGGGGCAAGTCTGGGTTCTTCAGAGCAGGGATGTTTCTGCACTGCTCAGTGATCCTCACAAGATATTATGTTTCTCTATCTGTTTCTGTGTGTGTGTGTGTGTGTGTGTACAGTAACAGATTTCAGGCCCATAGAAAATGTAATCCAAACATAATGCTTCATTTAGTAACAGCATTGCAAGACCACACACACACACACGAGTAGGATTTAAAGACATGGAAATGGCAGCGAAAGCGGCGGCCGTGCTGAGTGCACCTGCGCGTGCAGGATGATAACGCGTGTGCACCCTCCGCACGCGACTCCCCCTTCGGTGAGGCTTAACGGAATTCGACTTTTACAAAGACTTACTGAACAACACTGAACTTTTTAGGAATAACTGCGCAGAATGATACTGTAAAAGTGCTTTGCCACAAGGCACCATAAATGACTTCAGTTTCCAGGACTCGGTAGGCAAACGTGTCTGCAGGTCTATTGTTCTATAGGTAGTGAACGTGCGGCGGCACAAAGCACCGCGCGACGTAAACACAACGCACACGGTTTCCGTTGAGCTAATTACCCGGCACGAGAACGTATCAAAGCAACGACCCCTCCCGTACAGTTTTACACGGTCTAATAGAAACGGCCAAAGCATAAAATGTCTTCAAACACACATGAAAACAGCTAATCTCCGAGAGGGAGGGAGGGTGAGAGACTGGTTTGCCCAATGACTGATTAAAAGTTACGAAAATTCTCATTCAGCAAGAAATCCGTGGAGTTCCACGTGAGCGCCTTTCGGTAACGGCGGGTCTGGGTCCTTTAAGCACGCGCTGCGTGTCCCTCATTACTGTTTTAAAACAACACAATTATGCCGCAAAGTCGCGCCGCCTGGCCGTCAGTCACGGAGGTGAGGATTAGCGGCTCCTCTGCTCCTCAGACTGCTAATGACTGCTGCCTTCCTCATTCTCCTTATGCTCCTCACCATTACAGCGCGGGAAACCGGAGATAAATCACGTCTATCAGCCTCGACCAGAGCGGGATTAACTAATACTGTCCATCAATCACGCGGACGATGGACCAAGTCTCGATCCGCACGTGCATCCCAGTTGTGTTGTGATAAAATGATCCGCCGTAGGATCATTTATTTACCTGAACTACACAAGTGCTCTGCTAGTTTTGTTGTTGGTTGTTTTTAAAATATAATTTAGAATAAACCTGAGGAGAGAACCACGTGTTTGGGGTTTTCTTACCTTTTAAACGCCAGATCAGATTACTGCTGGCCGTGTTGTTGTGTCTTACAGGATCACATTTTGACACAAATAAACAGACTAGCTGGACTAAAAGAGTTCACAGCAGGTCATTAGATCGCCACAGGGCGGACTGGAGCGTTAACGCCTCACAGCAACATCCGTAGTATTTAATCACGTGAATACGGCGCCCGGCTCCACGGTCCTCCGCACTGCTCCCCAACACTGCCAACGCCGAAGTGTTACTGCGTGTTTGGGGACACAGGCAGTGACACTGGACCACTAGGGTAATAGGCCTTCATTCGCGATAACCAGTTCATATTATGAGAATGAGATTAGAATAATTGGCGACTGAACCGCGCTAGTTTTAGTCTGTTCGCATGTGTGGGTGGAGCGTTTCTTCAGCAGCTCACATCAGCGCCCGAACCGCCGCATTGTCACGGTTAAGCGACATCAATTTCTCTGGCGATCACGAACTGAAAGCTAGACAATATTCTTATTTCATTTTATAGCGTGAATACTCTTGCATGCAAATCGCAAGATTAGCCTATATTATGTGACGGCAAAAGGCTGGTTTGTTTAGATTAAATTAACTCAGTCCGAATGTGCAGGATGAGCCGCGCCACCATTCGCGCCACCCAGGCCTGCAGAACGCCTCTAATGGGCTCGTGCTGCAGGCCGACGTTCACAGAGTGACTCGGCAAAACCCGTTCATTCCTGTCGCGTCTTTATTAACGCGCTGCTGCAGAAAAGATGAGCTGACGTCCGCGAATAAAGCCGCACAATCAATCAGCACAATGCGCAATAGAACAAGACGCAGAGCGCGAGAGAACGCACGCCTTAGCTATGACATATTACTGCACGGCGTCAGCCCGCGCGGCCAGCAGAGCAAACACTGCAACACAATATAAAGCGCGTGAACCAGTCGGGCCTTGAAGGACACCAGAAAAAGGAAGCGGTGTTTCAAATTGCACAGTGAGCGCAGGGGGTGGATATGCCACGTGCTGAGGATTATGGGTATGGAGGTGCGTGCGGGCCACTCCACGTGCAGGGAGTGTTCTACACAGTTTGCCTGCTGTATTGCATGTAATTTACCTCTTGGTGACATTCATAATTGTCATCAAGAGGTCATCAAGACATAGTTAAAGGTTAGACTGACTCTAAGGGTCTGAAGCTGCCATTAGAACAGTAGGTCCGTTGGACTTGACCGTAGATGTGTCGGTGACCACAGACACCACAGTTCTGTTCTGGAAGACAAAGCGCTTTTCCTGGAGACTTGATTGGTACAGAAGATATAAACATTTTACACCTGGTAATGAAGAGGAGGAGAGGAGCCTTCCTTCCACACACTCCAGCAGTGCTCCTGCTCACACACACACACACCTCATTAGATTTATGAACCTTTCCCACTCCTTCCAGACTCTCAATCTCTCCTTCACTCTCTCCCCTCCTCTATCCTTCTCTCTCTGTCTCTCTCTCTTTCTCTCTCTCTCTCTGCGTGATCATGTATTTAATCACTAATAACAGAAGGAACATTAATAATACAAGGGAACACTTAGAGTAGCATCCATTAAAGAATATAAGAGGAGTGAACACAGCCTAGTTTTGTTATTTTTAGAGTTTACAAGGTCAAGTGTGGTGGATTTAACAACGTCAACACAGTACTGATGAGAGGGAGAAACAAAGACAAATAAAAGAGACAGATGACGACAGAACAAGAGTGTGAAGGAGAGAGAGCAGGAGAGAGAGCAGGAGAGAGAAAAAGTGGAGGAGAGGTGGGGTGGTGTTTGCTGCAAGGTTCATCTCCACTAGTTTGAGGGTGAGGGTCCACTCATCACTGTGAGGCTGCAGTGACAGGTGACAGACATCAGACCTTCACGCCCGAGATACTCGAGTGGCACTGCACAAGCGTGAGGGTGTCACCGTGGTGAGAACTTCACTCACACCTGACCAGCGTCACCGTGGTGAGAACTTCACTCACACCTGACCAGCGTCACCACAGTCGGAGTACTTCCTGAAAACACCCAGAACGTTGATCTCCTTCCATCACGTGAAGGCATTGCAGTTATGGAGATGAAGTTAGTGTACTATGGTGGTTAACGTGCCATCAGACACATTCCTGCTCCTCTTCAGTTGCTACGTTGAGCCCTGAGTCAGCACAGCACGGGAGTGCACTAGCACACTAGCTGTGGCCGGTTCAGCGCAGCACACACAAGCTGTTTTAATGCTGTGTGCTGATCGGACCAGATATGGCACCTAGAGATCTGCAAATCCAGTTCCACCCTGATCCTCGAGATCTACTGCCCTGCAGGGTTTAGCTAACGTTTAGATACAACTGCAGTCCATTTAGTTTTCTTAAACAGCTGTTCCTCATGGAAGCAGAGAAGACATAAAGACATACGACATAAGGACACAAGATTTAACGACAGGAATATCTGACGGTATCCTCAATGTTCTCTTCTCCCCTACGTTTGAAGTCCAAAGGGGAAACTGCAGACACACTCAGCAGGTCTTGCAGGAAAAAAAGTTCTACACGTAAATATAAATATATATAAACTGGAAACAACATTGAAAAATCCTGAAAATCCCAAATGGCCACAGTGACCACAGTTCACCCCTCCCCTCCCCTCTTCCACCTTCCCCCTCCGTCCCTATCTCTCCCTCTCCTCTCCTCTCTCCCTCTCCTCTCCTCTCCTCTCTCCCTCTCCCTCTCCTCCCCTCTCTCCCTCTCCTTCTCTCTCCCTCTCCTTTCCCTCTCTCTCTCTCCCTCTCCTCTCTCCCTCTCCTCCCTTTCCCTCTCCCCCTCTCCCTCTCCTCCCCTCCCTCTCCCCCTCTCCCCCTCTCCCCCTTCCTCTCTACAGTAGGGGAGCTTGGTGGTATTGAGTCTCAGTGTGGGTCGGAGCGCGCCCGGCACTCTCCGATGGTTTGGGTAATGGAGGCCAGGCGGAGGGGGGTGTTTGCTGATTTGACATGCAACACCGGGAGGGTGCCTGGTCTCCGTGGAGACGCCTCCACAGCCCGCTGGTTCAGACCGATCCTGCAGAGAGACTGGGAGCCATGCAGACACACTGGCTACACAGAATACTAATGTCCTGTGGTGTGCTGTAATACCAATGTCCTGTGGTGTGCTGTAATACCAATGTACTGTGGTGTGCTGTAATACTAGTGTCCTGTGGTGTGCTGTAATACCAATGTACTGTAGTGTGCTGTAATACTAATGTCCTGTGGTGTGCTGTAATACCAATGTACTGTGGTGTGCTGTAATACTAGTGTCCTGTGGTGTGCTGTAATACCAATGTACTGTAGTGTGCTGTAATACTAATGTCCTGTGGTGTGCTGTAATACCAATGTACTGTGGTGTGCTGTAATACTAGTGTCCTGTGGTGTGCTGTAATACTAATGTCCTGTGGTGTGCTGTAATACTAGTGTCCTGTGGTGTGCTGTAATACCAATGTACTGTGGTGTGCTGTAATACTAATGTCCTGTGGTGTGCTGTAATACTAATGTCCTGTGGTGTGCTGTAATACCAATGTACTGTAGTGTGCTGTAATACTAATGTCCTGTGGTGTGCTGTAATACCAATGTCCTGTGGTGTGCTGTAATACTAATGTCCTGTGGTGTGCTGTAATACCAATGTACTGTAGTGTGCTGTAATACTAATGTCCTGTGGTGTGCTGTAATACCAATGTACTGTGGTGTGCTGTAATACTAATGTCTTGTGGTGTGCTGTAATACTAATGTCCTGTGGTGTGCTGTAATACTAATGTCCTGTGGTGTGCTGTAATACTAATGTCTTGTGGTGTGCTGTAATACTAATGTCCTGTGGTGTGCTGTAATACCAATGTCCTGTGGTGTGCTGTAATACTAATGTCTTGTGGTGTGCTGTAATACCAATGTACTGTGGTGTGCTGTAATACCAATGTCCTGTGGTGTGCTGTAATACCAATGTACTGTGGTGTGCTGTAATACTAGTGTCCTGTGGTGTGCTGTAATACTAATGTACTGTAGTGTGCTGTAATACTAATGTCCTGTGGTGTGCTGTAATACTAATGTCCTGTGGTGTGCTGTAATACTAATGTCCTGTGGTGTGCTGTAATACTAATGTCCTGTAGTGTGCTGTAATACTAATGTCCTGTGGTGTGCTGTAATACTAATGTCCTGTGGTGTGCTGTAATACTAATGTACTGTAGTGTGCTGTAATACTAATGTCCTGTGGTGTGCTGTAATACCAATGTCCTGTGGTGTGCTGTAATACCAATGTACTGTGGTGTGCTGTAATACTAATGTCTTGTGGTGTGCTGTAATACTAATGTCCTGTGGTGTGCTGTAATACTAATGTCCTGTGGTGTGCTGTAATACTAATGTACTGTAGTGTGCTGTAATACTAATGTCCTGTGGTGTGCTGTAATACTAATGTACTGTGGTGTGCTGTAATACTAATGTCTTGTGGTGTGCTGTAATACCAATGTACTGTGGTGTGCTGTAATACTAATGTCTTGTGGTGTGCTGTAATACCAATGTACTGTGGTGTGCTGTAATACTAATGTCTTGTGGTGTGCTGTAATACCAATGTACTGTGGTGTGCTGTAATACCAATGTCCTGTGGTGTGCTGTAATACCAATGTACTGTGGTGTGCTGTAATACTAATGTCTTGTGGTGTGCTGTAATACTAATGTCCTGTGGTGTGCTGTAATACTAATGTCCTGTGGTGTGCTGTAATACCAATGTACTGTAGTGTGCTGTAATACTAATGTCCTGTGGTGTGCTGTAATACCAATGTACTGTGGTGTGCTGTAATACTAATGTCCTGTGGTGTGCTGTAATACCAATGTACTGTAGTGTGCTGTAATACTAATGTCCTGTGGTGTGCTGTAATACTAATGTCCTGTGGTGTGCTGTAATACCAATGTACTGTGGTGTGCTGTAATACTAATGTCTTGTGGTGTGCTGGGAGGGAGGGAGAGGAGAAGACAGACGTGGGAATAATACGAGAGCTTCAACAGACAGAAGCAGAAACAGAAGCAGCATAATTACTAACAGTGTGAAGCACAATCTAGATCAGAGTTGATCTGATTGGCAACTTGCCCCGTCCTGTGTGTGTGTGTGATGATTAGGAGACATGATGCCTCTGTGTGTGTGTGTGTGTGTGTGATGATTAGGAGACATGATGCCAGGGTGTGTGTCTAAGTATGATGATTACTATGGTGATAAGAAGTTATGTGTGTCGGGTGGTAATAGGGAAGTGTGTCCATTCACTGATTAGGAGAAATCAGTGCATGGACACAGTGTGTGTATGTGTGTTTGTGTGTGAGAGAGAGAGAGAGAGAGAGACATGATCGTCTCATTACCCACCCTTGTATCTAGATTCTAGACTGTAAACAGACGCCATCTCTCTGACGGTAGCCCCATCATATGTCTGCTGGCCTCGTTTACTTCACGCTGCAGTTCCATCTAGATCTCTCAGGAGGCACCAAAACAGCCCCAGGAACCGATACGCAAAGACGTCCAGCACTCCAGTAAGCAAATATATTTTATCTTCGTTCTTCTGAGTATATAAAGCTTTCAAAGGTGTGTGACTGTGCGGTGGACACGCCCACTCCTACCCTCCCAAGCCAGGTAGAGCTGACGGAAGATCCGAGCCTGGTTTGGCCTGGTCTGGCCTGGTCTGGCCTGGTTTGGCCTGGTCTGGCCTGGTATGGCCTGGTCTGGCCTGGTTTGGCCTGGTATGGCCTGGTCTGGCCTGGTTTGGCCTGGTCTGGTATGGCCTGGTCTGGCCTGGTTTGGCCTGGTCTGGCCTGGTCTGGCCTGGTTTGGCCTGGTATGGCCTGGTCTGGCCTGGTTTGGCCTGGTTTGGGGGGCTGAGTGTGGTGTGGTTTGGCCTGGTTTGGGGGGCTATGTTTGGCCAGGTTTTTTGGTATGTGTTAGGCTTGGTTTAGCCTGGTTTTCGGGTGTGTGTGGTTTTGGGGGATCTGATCCACCAGTGCAGTGTGATCCATCGTCCAGAGGCAGTAGGATGACCTGCATATGGCCCCTCAGCAGAACGCTTAAAATGGAGGAGAGACAGGAGGAGAGGGGAGGAGAGACAGGAGGAGAGGGGAGGGAATAGGAGGGGAGGAGGAGACACTCAGTTTCATTAAACTGAATTTAGTGACGGTCCCTTAAGGAGCTAACCCATATTCAGTAATAACTACTGTACAAAAGGCTCAAAGTAATGCCCACCCCCCACCTCAACAGCCACACACCCACCCAAGACACCCACCCAACACCAACACTCACTCACCGAGATCAAGAGCTAAACTTCCTTCCCCAGCACCTGTGTCCTGTCACCTCAGGCCCGTCCCGTCTGCCCGGGTCAGAACACACAGGCAGCACCACTTACATACAGTAGGACTGCGAGTCCCTTGTGCAGCCCGTGTCTCTGTCCCTGAGAGACGCGGCAGAGACGCTAACTAGGACGATTAGGTACGGGAGACCACGTTCACAGCCGTATACGACACAAATCTGTGACGATGGTACTTTGAAAGTCTCGAACTGTGCTTTGTTCAAAATCTCAGTGAAAACACATTGAAACGTACATGAACAGAGGGGAGAGAGAGAGAGAGAGGGAGAGAGGGAGGGAGCAGGTGCGTAGAATGGACAGTGTTCAGTAGCATCACTACATCTGTCTCTGAAGGCTTCCCACTTCTAGTAAATGAGGTTATCAGTGGTGCTGCTCGTACACACACACACACACACACACACACACTATGCCTCTGTGACTCCTGCTCGTAATACGTACATGTTTGGAAATGTAAGTGCGATGAACTGTTCAGGCCTAAAGTCTCTATAACGAGATGAACACACTCACGCGTAGCCACATTTAGGGCCGTGTGTGTGTGTGTGTGTGTGTGTGTACACATTGTGCTGAAGTACCACCACTTTGGGCAAAAGGATCCTGGGCCATCCCAGCTACGGGGTCCTCCACCACATGGGTCAGCTACACGGACAACAGTGCTGCCGTACTTCATCCACTAGCACACAGTGCCCCCTTGTGGTCAACATGAAAACAGGTTTTACATTGGGCAGTACTCCACTGCAGAGACCACTGTGTTGCTAAGCATTAATATGAGCGTAGTGGACAGACAGCTGCTGGAAACGGCAGTTTAATCTGAGCACGGTGAAGACAGACAGCACGGTAAAGACAGACAGCACGGTGAAGACAGACAGCAGGGTGAAGACAGACAGCACGGTAAAGACAGACAGCAGGGTGAAGACAGACAGCACGGTAAAGACAGACAGCAGGGTGGAGACAGACAGCAGGGTGGAGACAGACAGCACGGTGAAGACAGACAGCACGGTAAAGACAGACAGCAGGGTGAAGACAGACAGCAGGGTGAAGACAGACAGCAGGGTGAAGACAGACAGCAGGGTGAAGACAGACAGCAGGGTGGAGACAGACAGCACGGTGAAGACAGACAGCACGGTAAAGACAGACAGCACGGTAAAGACAGACAGCAGGGTGAAGACAGACAGCAGGGTGAAGACAGACAGCACGGTGAAGACAGACAGTATATGACTACAGTCATTCATGGTGTCCATTCACAGATTTTCATTTTAAACATTAACATCATGTGACATTTAAGGAACTGCTCCATAAACACACCTGAATATTTAATCACAACATCTCTGAATATTTAATCACAACATCTCTGAATATTTAATCATCTCTGAATACTTTATTTCAGGTATATATATATATATATATTTTTGTAAACACAAAAGAGCTTTATTGTTCTATGTAAATAAATATTACACACTAAAATAATCCAGTAGCATTTAGTCCTTGAATCAGAAAAAGAAAAACCCTCCTGAACTCGAGTTCAGTTTATTACTAAATCATTTAAAAGCCGACAAAACTCAAAAGGTCACACCAGCAGCAGAGGTCCTAAGCCCCGCCCCCTCCGGGAGAGCACCTGTTGCCTTGACGCTGGCATGGGCGTGGCAGGGGGCGTGGCAGCCGCTCCTCACACACTCCCTCATGCTCTTCAAACACTCAAAGGATTTCATGAAAATCTACATGCTGTCCTCTCATTGGTTGGGCCGCTGCTAGCCTGACATCCATTGGCTGACCCAGTTGCAGCTCTGACCCAACTGCAGTTGGCTGAATTTGAACCGTTCTCTGACCCTCCTCCCTCCTCCGGAGATCAGTTGGCCTTCAGCCGCTTGGAGGCCGTTAACTGGTTAAGCTCCTCCTGCTCTCTCTTGGCCCCGCCTCTTTTCCCTGCACATGCCTCGCCCTCACCGTTTGACTCCGCCCCCAAGGCTTTCCCTGCCTTCAGCTCTCTCCTCTCTCTCCTCTCCTCCATCTCCTCGATTTCCTCTGCAAACAAGACCTTCAGGGGCGCCAGCAGGCGTGGAAGGATCCGGAAATCTCCCAGCCGGATCTGTGAGGCACATCACAAACAGAATCTCATTAGAATTCCCAGCACTTCCTCCGGAGCCGAATAAACGTTTAAACAAGGTTTAAGATTAACAGGAATTTAATCAAGGTTTTAAAAATGGTGTAATATCTGAGCGCTGAATGTGGGGCCTCTAAAAATGTAAAAGGCCTCCGAATAAATTTGCCACGAATTAACAGTCTTCCAGGCTCTGAATGCTACCACGGCAACCCTGGGCAGGCGGCAGGTAATGGGGGCGTGGCTCCACAATGGGGGCGTGGCTCCACATCACTCACCCTCATGTGGTCGAAGGAGATTCCCACGCGCTGGTTCAAGTCGTCGCTGAACAGGGGGATCTTGGCGTACCTCTGGCTGAAGTGGTTCAGCATGATGAACTCCGCCCCCATCTTCATCCCAATGTTGATAGCCTGCGAGGTGGTGCTGCTCGGACGGAGAGAAGAACGCTAGCATTACACCACCCGCCAGTGACTCCACCCGCCCCACCCAGGCAGCACAGCAGGCCTGAACTGCCCTGGAGGAATGTCATCTCTCTGCCCCAGCAGGCAGGGGGCATCCACGAGCCAGCACCTGCTCATCCTGCCCCCTCTGAGGGGCCGTTGGACTGATCTACACTGCTCCTCTACACACCAGGGACGCTCCAGTGACGTGAGGGCGAAGGCAGCTACGCCCTCACATCCGTCTTCCCTCCACCGCGTCCTCCAGCTGGAGAGCCCAGATGCTCCTCCGTCAGTCCTCACAGCCGGCTGCCGCACCCACACCGCACCCCCAAAGCCAGCCTGTCCCATACTTGACGTACCACACGCCTGAAACACTCCCAGGTCCCTTATCTTACAGGTTTACGGACACGAAAAACCATTAGCGCAAGGGCTGATACGATCTCAGGTCCAGGACACGTCCCGCACGGTCCCGCACAGACAGAACTGAACACTTCAGGGTGGCAGGTGTAGGGGGGGGGGGGGCGCTGGGCTTTACTGGAGTGGTCCGTGAAGTTCTGCTCATTTCAGAACACTACTCTGATAAGATCAGGACTCTCTCTCCTCCTCCAGCGCAATACTGTACCGAACAGGAACTCAGACAGACTCTTAAAGTGGGGAAGAGCAGCTGATGAACTGCAGTACAGAGCCGAAGGAAATCGATCCCAATCTCGGCAGAGAATCAGATCCGGCCCGACAGGGCGGCGCCATCCTGGCCCAGCGGGGCGGCCGGAACAGGCAGGACCCGATTATCTGGGGAAACGCTTCCATTTCAGTACGAGTGCAGCGAGTGGGGGAGGAAGCCACACTGCTTTCTATCCTCCGTTATCGCGTCCCCGCGAGTGCGTCCCCACCAGTCCGTCCCCACGTCCCCTCCAGCTCCAATCAGCTAGGCGGAGGGTGATGATGCCACCACTGTGTAGGTGAGGTGTGAGGTCTCTCCTGGTCTAGATGAGGCAATTAATTAGACCATGGCAGAGCGGGGGTTTGGGAGGTGACCTCTGACCTGCCTCAGCAAGCTCCTCCCCCTGTGGAACTTACTAGCACCTACGAGATAAAGGTGAAGGTTGTGTGTGTGTGTGTGTGTGTGTGTGTACCTGTGTCTCTTGTCCATGGCTTCCTCTTCCATCCCATCCTCCAGTGTGGCTTCATGTATCAACAGCGTCGCATTTTTTCCTACAACACACCACCACACACAACTGTGATAAAGGCTCACGCGCGCGCGTGCGCGCACACACACACACACACACACACACACACACAACCATACATCTGGGTAGCAATCAATTCTTTCATTTTATCTGGGCATCGGCTCTGGGCTGCAGCTGAGGCTTGTGGGTAGAGGGAGGTGCATTGTGGGAGTGAGAGGGTGTGATGTGGATGTGGTGCTGCTCTCTGTGGGGCTATTAGAGCAGCTCTGGGCTACAGTAGGAGCTGGAGGACTGATCAATAATGGCCCAGCGTGAGAGAGGAGACCAGGACTGCACACACACACACACACACACACATATACATACAAGACCCAGGACCGCACACACACACACATACAAGACCCAGGACCGCACACACACACACATACAAGACCCAGGACCGCTTTCAGCAAACAAACAAACACACACACACACACCCCAAACCTCTCCTGACCAACAATAAAACACACGGACAAAGACTGTTCGCAGCAACAATCCCTCACACACACACACACACACACACTCTCTCAGCCAACTGCCCAGACTGACAACAAACACACACGGCCCAGGAATGGAGCCAATACACCCACACACACACACACACACACACACACACACACACAGCCTGACCAACTGACAAACTGATACACACACACACACACACACACAAACACACGCACACACACACACATACACACACACACGCACACAAACACACACAAGCACACACACACACACACACACACACACACACACACATTTCTCGCTGCCTAGTTTAACTGACATGAATCACCATCACCAAGTGATGTTGGTGCCATGACCTCTCCTCCTTCATGAGCCCAACACAAAGCGTGACACACACAGACGTATGGTGGGTGACACACACACGTATGGTGGGTGACACACACACGTATGGTGGGTGACACACACACGTATGGTGGGTGAGGGCTGTGTGCTGTTTTCAGTAGAACTACTCTACTCTTCTGGACTACAAAACAAAGTCATATAAAAGCCCTCACAGGAAGTGATACACGTGTGTGTGTGTGTAACGTACCCAGGTCTACCAGGGCGTCACAGGGCATGGTGTCTCCAGAGAACACGTGTGTGTGTGTGTGTGTGTAACGTACCCAGGTCTACCAGGGCGTCACAGGGCATGGTGTCTCCAGAGAACACGTGTGTGTGTGTGTGTGTGTGTGTGTGTGACGTACCCAGGTCTACCAGGGCGTCACAGGGCATGGTGTCTCCAGAGAACACGTGTGTGTGTGTGTGTGTGTGTGTGACGTACCCAGGTCTACCAGGGCGTCACAGGGCATGGTGTCTCCAGAGAACACGTGTGTGTGTGACGTACCCAGGTCTACCAGGGCGTCACAGGGCATGGTGTCTCCAGAGAACACGTGTGTGTGTGTGTGTGTGTGTGTGTGTGTGTGTGTGTGACGTACCCAGGTCTACCAGGGCGTCACAGGGCATGGTGTCTCCAGAGAACACGTGTGTGTGTGTGTGTGTGTGTGTGTGACGTACCCAGGTCTACCAGGGCGTCACAGGGCATGGTGTCTCCAGAGAACACGTGTGTGTGACGTACCCAGGTCTACCAGGGCGTCACAGGGCATGGTGTCTCCAGAGAACACGTGTGTGTGTGTGTGTGTGTGTGTGTGACGTACCCAGGTCTACCAGGGCGTCACAGGGCATGGTGTCTCCAGAGAACACCAGCTGCCACCCAGAGTGATGGGTCAGACTGCAGGCGAATGCGTTATGACAATGTCTGACCAGACATGTCTTCATCTGGAACACGAACACACACACACACACACACACACACACAGTGAGACACATCTATAACCACGTGTGTTAAGAGTGCATGTTTGTGGTGACATTCCTACCTTAGTCAGGTCATTTCTTTTCATGACGGCCTGAATGAAAGATTTGGTCTTAAACTTGGGAATTTCAGCTCCCTCACTCAAACTCTTGGCCGGGATGAAGCTGCACCACACACACACACACACACACACACACACACACACACACAGGACAAAGCAGGACAGATCAGCTTCACACAGCTGATTTCTGAGCTCATAGTGTTTTCATAACTCAGGACAGAGAAAGCAGAATTTGTTATGGTAGGAACATTGTTAGATGTCAGGTTTTCTTAATTACATAATCAATACGTACATTTACATATCTTTTACTGTGGATTTGATTAATTTGCATACTCTGTGAACGTATGTCTTCAGTATGTCTTTTTCTATACAAAATATGACCGTGATAACATGTTTGGCCACATCGCTGAGCTCCAAGCTGAGCTCTATAGTGTGTGAGTAACGGCTGCAGTGTCAGAGGTGCACTGCAGGGGGCGCAGTCTGGAAGCTCACTTGATGTGACTGAGGATGTCCTGACAGTGGTCGTGGTACTGATTGAGCCAAGTCATGATCAGGGTGGGAGCGATCAGGTAAACAGGAGTAAAGGCTTTTCCCAGTCTATTCTACAGTGGAGATGGAGAGAGAGAGAGAGAGAGAGAGAGAGGGAGGGAGAGAGAGAGAGAGGGAGGGGAGAGAGAGAGAGAGGGAGAGAAAGGGGGTCCATTTTGCAGGTACAGTCTAGTGGCATCTGCCTCTGTTTACAGGAGTTTAATGTTCGTCACGTGACTGGAAGTCGTCTTGGTTACGCCCCCATGTGCTCAGGATCCAGATTATCAGTATAAATGTGTATTAAAGGCAGGCAGCAAATGTGCAGGGGACATAGGTCACGTGACTCCCAAGGGACGTAGGTCACGTGACTCCCAGGGGACATGGGTCACGTGACTCCCAGGGGACATGGGTCACGTGACTCCCAGGGGACAGTGCTGAGAGGGGGGGGCTTACCAGAGCTCTCTCCCTCTGAAACAGCAAATTGATCAAGCCCTGTAAACGGAAAGAAAGAGAAACAGATCAACACTCGATAAAGCCCTCCTCACCGGGGAGGGGTGTGTGTGTGTGTGTGTGTGTGTGTGTGTGTGTGTGTGGTCCTGATGGAGCCTCCACACCTGCCTGCACTCCTGGACCCAGCGGATAAGCGTGCGGTGTTATTTGGATCGTGACTGTACCAGTAAAGCCCCAATCCATACAGGTTAATACCTGTGCAGTTAATCTAATCCTGGTCTTAGTCAAAGACTGGCGTGTGCGCATGGGTGATGTGTGATTGGCTCTGTACTCACTGTGTGTGAAGCGTGTATGTGTGGTGTTTGTGTGAGACTCACTGTGTGGAGTGTGTGGTGTTTGTGTGAGACTCACTGTGTGCAGTGTGTGGTGTTTGTGTGAGACTCACTGTGTGCAGTGTGTGGTGTTTGTGTGGTGTTTGTGTGAGACTCACTGTGTGATGGTCTGCATGAATGTGAGACACAAACACTGTGGACAATTTGGACAATGCCTCATCCACGCCGTTGCCATAGTGACGGCACATCTGACCGAAGGTGCCCTCTCCACAGTCCAAGAGCACAGACTGAGAAGAGCTGAACCAGGTAGAGAAAGGATCACACACACCCACACGCACACACACACACACACACACACACACACAGGACCAACACTGATGACTCTCTTAGATACGTTTAATACTGAAGACACTCCCTCACTCTCACAGTTGTAATGCTAATGTTGAGTAAACTCTGTAATGTTCAGTGAAGTGTTGTGTCAGAGCTGTGTGTGTGTGTGTGTGTGTGTGTGTGTGTGTGTGTGCTGCCTACCTGACATTGACCAGAGTACCACTGACGTTTCTGATCTTCATGGGTAGAGCTGATCCAGTACCCAGAAACACCACCTCAGGGTACCTCTCCACCTTACCTGCCACACACACACACACACACACACACACACACACACACACACACACACCATCAATCCCATTCCAAATGGGTAGGGGTCTAGACACTGGTGTTTGTGTATTTGAGCTGTCTACTACACACACACACACACACACTCCCCCCCATCATAATCACTCTACATCTCCCCCCTGTATCTTCCTCTCCCACTGCAGGTCCCACCAGAGTCCTCCTGGAAACGCTGGCAGCTCTCCACCTCCTGCAGGAACTCAGGAACCTTCTCAGCTTCCTTAACAAATTCCTCTTTGTCACAGGAGGGGATGGCGTCTCTGCACACACACGCACACGCACACACACACACACACACTACAATCAAACACAGAGTTGTCAGAGCACGCCTGACGGAAATATAATATCTTAGAAGCAATAGAAGTGAATGCTTCATCTGTTTTGAGCAAACGTCTGTGGAGATGGGAAATGGAGCGAGAGTGGGACAATGTACTGTGGGGGGGAGGAGTCTGTGTGGGGAGGAGTCTGTGTGGGGAGGGGTCTGTGTGGGGAGGAGGGCCTTGTGTCTGCTCTGTGACTTTCATCTAGACCTGACACACACAGCACTGACATTTACATGAAGGCTAGATTAGCTGCATTTTACACTGATGGGGATTAGTGCAATCTCCATGTTAGATTAACGCAGATTACTGTAATCTGTCTCACCTCTGCCACTCAGCTTTGGGCTTCAGCTGGAACTTCAGGAGGCACTCTGCCCTCACGCAGGGCACATGCAGTGGAGCCTGGGTCTCCTGCACACACGCACACACACACACACGCACGCACGCACGCACGCACACACACACACACACACCTGGATATACAAACCAACCTGGACAAACAGGTCAACAACCCCAGCCTGGTTGGGTTTTATACACTTCACCATCACTAAGACTAGCTGGACATCCCCGTCCACAACCAGACCTGTATCAGACCAGCTGGACATCCCTGTCCACAAGCACAGACCTGTATCAGACCAGCTGGACATCCCCGTCCACAAGCACAGACCTGTATCAGACCAGCTGGACATCCCCGTCCACAAGCACAGACCTGTATCAGACCAGCTGGACATCCCCGTCCACAAGCACAGACCTGTATCAGACCAGCTGGACATCCCCGTCCACAAGCAAAGACCTGTATCAGACCAGCTGGACATCCCCGTCCACAAGCAAAGACCTGTATCAGACCAGCTGGACATCCCCGTCCACAACCAGACCTGTATCAGACCAGCTGGACATCCCCGTCCACAAGCACAGACCTGTATCAGACCAGCTGGACATCCCCGTCCACAACCAGACCTGTAAACTGTAACCTGTAAGGGTTCTGACCATATAGTTACTAAAGTGAATTTTATAGTGTTTTGAATACTTTGTCATGTTTTTAGGTTATGAGAAGCTACCAAACTGTTCGTACAGACAGATGGTGGTCTGTGCAGAGCTGTCACCGTGAGCAACCGTTACCGTGGCGGTGTAGTGCTGGAGCTCGGGGAAGATGTCAGCGTGGATCATGTGTAGCTGCGTCTGGATCTTGTAGCTCCTCACGTTGTGAACGGTGCACACCTGCTCGTTCATGACCAGGTGCTCGGTAGCGGAGGAGAACCTGGCCAAGACACACACATGGTAGCACGGCGCATCAGTCCAGACAGCTGTCCTGCGCTACATCTGCTAGGGCCACAGGAGACATTTAACACAAGTGGCTGTGTGAAAGAGCAGACAGTGTGGAGAGCCGCCCCCGTGTGTCAGACAGCACGGACCCCACTGCCCTGCTGCCCCGCCAGGCCCACGCCATACGCCCGCAGCGCCGCCAGCTGCACAGGAGGGGAACTACGCCTACCTCTCCATCCAGCGCTGGTACTGCTCCGTCTTCAACAGCGCCTCGGGGGTCATGTGGACCACCAGGGCAGCGTTGTCCTCCGGGCCACCGTCCTGGTACCTGACAAACCGACCCAGACACTAGAGCACTCAAACCTGCAGAGTCACGTGTGGACTCACCGTACAGAAACATGTCAGAGAGGCACAATCAGGGGTGATCAGGGGTCAGTGTGAAAGGCTATTAGGAGATATACAAAGATACAGCGCAAACCAGTATGAACCAGTTCAGAAAAATAAGTGTCCTCAATATTACAATAATAATGAGGTCGACTGACTTGTTATGCATATGTTGTTCTACGTTACTGCATTTGATCTCATAGAATTACGGGATTGTCACCTGCGCAGGATGGGATTGGTGCAGAGGGGCTGCACGAACTCCTCAGAGGGGCAGTCGACAACCAGGAAGACGCTACCCGGGTCTGACGGAGTGCAGAGTTCAGACGGCTGGATCTGCAACACACACAGAGCTCTGCGGCTTCATCCCAAATCTCCCCCCCACGATGCGCCCTACAAACACGTTACCTCCGCAGGTATGGGAGTGATGCCATAATCTGACAATAAACTTGGCAAGGCTAAAAGATTAAGAGTGGTCCACAGATTGGGACAGTAACTACGTAGGAATGCACAGGTCTCGTCTGATAAAACCTGATAACCTGATTTTAAACTTCCATTTCAGATTAGAACGAATGTAAAACAACCTAAATTGATTTTAATTTATGATTTCAGAGATTGTCTAATGTCTAGTGCATTGATCTCCACGTGGCACTAGGCTGGGCACCTCTGTGGAACACCTAAATACAACAGTTCTGCACAACGTCCTGAGTCTCACACGTCAATTCAAAAGAGTTAAAGTCCAGACTTGTTAACACAGTGTGTAAGTGTGTGTGTGAGTTAGCTACCTCCTTTCCTTCGTACGTCACACTTCTCCCGTCTTTTAAGGCAGATATGATTGGTCCAATGGCCGATGTCCCCCTACAGAGCAAAACAGGATTACTACCCATGATGCACCTCAGTTCCATCACATCCACACCACAGAGGTCATTCAGTGCACATTACTGGGGGAATACAAAGGCGAACTTACACAGGTAACCCTAGCACGGTGGTTTTGAAGACCACAGAAGCAGAGGTGAACTTACACAGGTAGTCCCAGCTCCTTGGCTTTATGGACCAGGAAGTTGCCCTTTTTTGCATGTAGCTGTTGGAAAGTGAGAGGACATTCTGCTCAAATGAAGGTTTAATGGAGACACAATGATGAGGAACTGGGAGGCTGATTATTACCTTACAAACGTAAGCCACAACCAGAGAGGCGTCCCTGGTCGCTCGGGCGCCTGAAACAACACGAACCACAAACACAAGGGTAAGCAAGACGCCCACAGGCCAGGGTTACCAGGTGACCCCTACAGACAGCTACAGCACACTGGGGTGACCCCTACAGACAGCTCCAACACACTGGGGCGACCCCTACAGACAGCTCCAACACACTGGGGCGACCCCTACAGACAGCTACAACACACTGGGGCGACCCCTACAGACAGCTACAACACACTGGGGCGACCCCTACAGACAGCTACAACACACTGGGGCGACCCCTACAGACAGCTCCAACACACTGGGGCGACCCCTACAGACAGCTACAACACACTGGGGTGACCCCTACAGACAGCTACAACACACTGGGGCGACCCCTACAGACAGCTACAACACACTGGGGCGACCCCTGAGCTACAGCAGAGCTTTGGACCACACCTGCAGCTCCTGGCTGTGTCGCTCTGGTGTCAGTGCGACTCTCGTCACAATCCTCAGGATGCCACAGCTCCCTCCGCTGGCTAGAGGTGGAACTGCAACTTGGACTGCTGCTATTTTTCATTCCCAGTTCTTTATACTGAGCTGTACATGTGAACACACACACACACACACACACACACACACACTTCTGAATGTGCTTGAACGACACATTCTTTATCAGACTTCAAAACCACAATCCAGGACACCAGAAACTTTGTTCTAAACACATCTGTACATGCAGTGGTCCGTCAGCATCCACTTTAATGGGGCCCTCTCAGGTGTATGAGGGCCACTCACCATGGAGAGGCACTTGGCTGACGGTCATTGTGTCGTCTTTATAATCCGGTTCAGTGTATGCCCTCACAGCTTACGTCAGGGAAAGCCATTTTGATTCAGACACCAAGAAACAAAATGTTAGAATTAAGGCAGAACTGGGTACAGCTCTAAAATGTCCAACAGCAAATCTCTCAGTCCACTCACACTGCACAGTTCTGCTCAGGCATGTAAACAGTCTTATGACAATTACTTAAACTTACAGAGTCTGATATCATCGAGTGACCCCGAGAACACTCGAATAGCATTCAAATATTTCTCCTGTAAAACAAACACAGATATTACATACATATCAGATGAGTCAGTATTTTATAATCTCCAAAACAGGATTTTTTTTTAGATTTTGACCTTGTCAAATAGTTTATGAGCATGGAAAAAATGAGAGAGAGAGAGAGAGAGAGAGAGAGAGAGAGAGAGAGGAGAGAGAGAACACACACCAGCTGTGGAGGTCCAGACAAGATACATTGGGGAACTCCTGTGTCTTTGAGAGTGAGGATCATTCCTAAAGGAATCAGACACACTAGCTGATTAACTTGTTTCGATACCTGTGTGTGCTAGAACCATCTAGAAACATATATTTAAAGTGATAATATTACAGTGAGGCTTTGGGGAATGTATAAAGCCACACTGCATGTGTGATGACCCAGGTACCTGAAAGACCTCCTATGGTAGCCCAGTTCATCCTGGTGAGGAAGATGTTGTCCAGGCGAGCCGCCTTCAGTCTGAATGAAAACAAAACATTGCCACGTGAGCTCGTGCTCAGAGTGGTGTTGCTGACGTCGCGCGCTGCGGACCCAATCTTACTTGTGCTCCTGCATCAGCCTCTGCGTTCCTTCACCACAGTTGAACAGGTACCTAAAGCAAAACCAACACAGTTGGCTCATTTCGTTTCAAATAAGACACTGATCATATAGCACATACATTTTTGAGACAGATGCATTTTGCATTCTAAAGCATATTGTCGTCCGAGTGTCCAGGTAAGCACGTGCACTGACACCGCTGAGGTCTCTAGTCATCATGTTCCGTACCGGTTGTATTCGGAGAAGACGTACAGCGACGCTCCGTTATCACGGCTCCCAGCGCCGACAACCTGAATGTGGACTGTTGACGGGCCATGAAGGTCCTCGCGTTTCCGGTTCTCTTTGGACCTCACGTGCCGTAACGTGTCCTTCGGCGGTTTGGTCTTCTTCATTTTCGGCCTCGCCCCTTCTGCGGCGTACGTTGCCGTTTTGTGTGAGAGCTGCAAGCGGACGGCGCGGTGCAGAAACGCCGCGCCGCATGGACCAAGGGGTCGCGCGCGAGACGGCGGGCAGTTCAGCAGTCGCCACGCAAAGTGTTTACAACTAATAAGAGCTACGTTCATAATAAACACAAAAAAGACTAATGAGCTAGATCAGCGCGGTGATCCAACACTGCACAAGCGAAACGACCCCTTTAGCCATTGGTGGTTTGTAACTTTTATCTATCGCAGCATGACACGAGACTTTTAAAAGGTTGTCACTGTAAGCGTGAGCAGAGATTAGTTCCACTTCCGGCGACGAGTGATGACGTCAGACGAAACCGTTCAGACGTCATAGGCCTTTTTTTTTTTTTACCTCGACTGCAAATGCGTTTGTATCTTGCAATAAAAATTAACTTACCGTCCGTGTACCGTAACATCACCGAGCAGGTTAGACGCATTTAAACAATTTAAGACATCCTTAGTACAAATACAGTAAAGATCACATCCACATCGAGACAATTTTAATTTTTCTGAATTCATTTATTAATATATCAGAACATGGTTCAATGTACAGTAAGGACACAGTCATTGCTATGCAGAGACCGGGTATTAACACCAACCCCATGAACCCCACCCGCTCCATCCGTCCCCTACGCCCATGGGAACTAGCATTAACAGGAAAGCTCTCCAATACGTACAGCGTACAACCCTCACCGTGGATGGGCACGGATGAGGCAGACACAGGTCACAACGAGCACCGTTCCAGTACGTCGGTTTAAAGGTTTTCTTTCCCACATCATATACTCCACAAGTGATAGAAATACAATTCCATACGTTTATTTTAAATCTTCTCTTTTTTTAATCACTATACTGCATCCATGGCTGGGAGGAGACGTTCTTGAGATGAGCTGTAAGCACAGGAGCTTCATTCACTTACTATTATACTTAAGCACTGTTGGGCTGTGTGGATGATGGGAGAGGAATATAGAGGACAGGGAGAGACACTGAGAATTTACAGACTTATTTGAGAACACTAGTCTTACTGCCCCCTGGTGGTGCTGCATTTCTTTTTAACACTGCAGTTTTATCGGTGAAGCAAATCTTTACACAACAGCTTGTATTTGTCTTTTTTCCCTCCAGATGGATGTTGGTGTGTGTGTGTGTGATTAGTCCATGTACATGGGGGAGCTGGGAGAAGCAGGCATCTGGTCAAGGATCCTGCACACATAACTGGCCACATCTACAGAACGCTCCTCATACATCAGAATAAACGCATGTTTCTACACCACAGGGTGGAGAGAGAGGGAGAGACTTTCAGTAACAATTAAAACACAGACACATTAAAATCATGCCTACTTAATAACTAGCCATTAACCAACTAATTAACCAATGATTAACCTAATTAACCAATGATTAACCTACTTACCAGAAGTTCTCGATACTTTGGCCTTTTAGATTCGTCCTTTGTAAGGCTGAAAGAAAAAGAGACAACAAGCTGTTAGGCTTCAGACTAAAAACAGGTGTGGGCCCCTCCGCCCACACAGGGTGCTCTGCTGTATCCACAGACTGCCACGCCCCTGGGGTTGAGGCGTAGCTACCGAGGGCCCAGTGGAGGATCTCGTGTTTTACAGGAACCACACTCATGTTCCAGACATACAACACGTTTCTAACTACTAGTTGTAATAGTAGAAACCACAAGCTCATTTAAACGTTCTGCTGAGAACCTCAGATGTACAAACATCTACATCATAACACTGTTTATTCAGGGCAGAGCTGCACATGGTGGACAGCGCTGTGTGGAGGCAGCTGGACTCCAACATACAGCCCTGCAGCACACAACACCAGCGCTCTCCTCTACTGGAAAACACACCACGCAACTGCCTGATTAATCACCATTTTGAGAGAATTGCGCTGGCTGGAGTTTGATCAACATTAGCGCCACTGTGGACACGTACTTGAGATTTTAAAGAACAAATCTAAAGAAACTAAGTGGAAATGGTGATACAGATAACAGTGTTAAATTACCCCACTTACATTCAGCCAATGTGAGTCTCATTTATTAGTGAAATGGTCGTATTTTGAAGATGCAAAACCCCCCAATCACATCATATCAGTGTGTATCTACTGGCCATCGGCATCGACTGAAAACGCCTCATCGGTCAACCAGAAGTTCTTCTCCTAATTTCAGACATTTGCCAAGTTAACTGTGAAATAACATTAAGTTACTGTATAGCAGTTTTAAAAGGTCAGTTACACATCATAACCAGCAGAGGGAGCCCCATTAACACATAATGCAGTCTTCTCCAAAATAACAGCAAAGATGACGACAAATATTGGGCTTGATAGATACGGCCTGGTGGCTACCACAACCATCCAGCAGCTCCTCCATCATGCACAGAAATGATGGTGTTTCCACAGCGCAGTTGTAGCACGACGCAGTTGTAGCACAGCGCAGCTGTAGCACAGCGCAGCTGTAGCACAGCGCAGCTGAGTTCCAGACCGTTCCACACACAGCTGACAGAAGAACAGATTCATTTGTAGCCACTTGATTGGAGTGAACCATCTTAATCAGCTGAAATGTAAACCAGTCCCGCCAATCCTGTTCCTCATGAAAAACAGCATGTGATCCAATCTGTACTTCAGGACTCACCCCTGTGTGTGTGTGTGTGTGTGTGTGTGAGCGAGGGCCATACCACAGGTTGACGAAGTTGATGAATTTGGGGGAGAACTGTCTCTCCTCAGAGTTGCTCAGTTGGGGAGGATCTCCCTTCACTACCTGTGTGAGCTGATCAAACACGCTGTTCCATTTTGGGTAGGGAAACCGCCCTGTGGCAAGTTCATACTGACACACACACACACACACACACACACACACTTACTTATCCAACCAACACACTGACATAGAAGCTACACACACACACAGAATAGGCGCCTGGCCCACTGGCAATAAAACATGACTGTTACACACAGATCAGAGCCCAGAATCAGTATCCAGTCAGTACTGACTCAGTACTTTTCTCAGACACTAGCCAGACACTTTCTTGGATAAACACATTAGCTTCCTGTCTTATAATGTGATGCCCATCTATTAATCTAGCTAATATGGTGCGCGTTTAATGTGAACTTGTAAACATTAGCGACTGTTAGCACAGTGGCGTCCGCCTTAGTAGTGCTACTTCATCACGTCAACGGTTTCCACGGCAGCACAGGGTCACGTGAGAGGCCCGGGGAGCAATGTCCGGCGGCTCACGCGTGTCTCATGGCAGCCAAATGTTCCTCCACGTACCAGCGTGATTCCCAAACTCCAGACGTCCGAGCGCACATCATAGCCCTGCCTGGACGCACTGGGGTCTATCCTCTCCGGCTGAGAGAGAGAGAGAGAGAGAGAGAGAGAAGACATGCCTGTTAGGATAAGGTCTCTGCGATCACGCTCGCAATGCAGCAGGACAGAGCAGGGAGATGGTGAGCAGTGTGAGCTCACCCACAGAAACCTTCACACCCTGTCAGTGATCCCACCAGGGGGGGCCCAGCCAGATGGGTGGGCAGAGATCCTAGCTGGGGGGTGGAGAGGGGTGGCCCAGACCGAGGGACCCCCACGCACCACCCGCAGACCCCCACCCAGCACCACCCCAGGACCTTACACACATCTGGAATGATTCCGGCGTGACCTCATCGTCTGTCGCACGCACGCACAGGTGACGTGATTGTGGAAGCACAGGGACACATGTAGGATGACGTCAGCATGCTAAAACCAGAGTGTGATGTCACCCAGAGCAATGAGCCCGAGACCACTGACACACACACACACACACACACAAATGCCAAAGGTTCCAAGAGACGTCTTATGTTACAACTTCAGTGAATGTTGACAGTCCAGGAATGATGGGAGTCTTCATTCCCGTTCTGACCCCACACACACACACACACACACACACACACACACACACACACACACACACACACACACACACACACACACACACACACACACACACACACACACACACACACACACACACACACACACACACACACACACACACGCGACTTCATAGAAACAAACCTGGACTGAAGTTGAATCATTCCTTCATCAGCTAGTCTGTCTCATCAACGGGAGATCAATGAACACACACTTCCTCACTAACACACGAGACGAGAGTGAGTCTGGGGTTCACGTTGCCATGACATCACTCCCAGATATACATTGGGAAGTGGAGTGTGAGGAGAGTTTCCCCAACAGGGAGGAATGTAATGAAGGAATGAACTACTGTCAGGACCCATGAAGGAATTAACGATTATTACCACAACATAACCGGAAGAATAATGGTAGATTAAGACAAGCTTCACATCTATGACAGGGTGAATGAATGAGGATGATGGATGAATGGATGGATAGACAGACAGATAAGATACTTTATTGATCTTTATTGACTTACGGCCATGTACGGTCTACATCCGGCATCTCTGGTCTTTGCAATGGAGTCAACAAGCTGCCCACTGATGCCAAAATCACATAGTTTAATATTCCCATTCCTGTCCAAGAGGATATTAGAGGGCTTAATGTCTGCAGAGAGGGGTGAGAGGTAGAGAGAGAGAGGGGGAGAGAGAGAGGGTGGGGGAGAGAGAGAGGGGGGGGAGAGAGAGAGAGAGAGGGGGAGAGAGAGAGAGAGGGGGAGGTAGAGAGAGGGGGAGAGAGAGAGAGAGAGAGAGAGAGAGAGAGAGGGGGAGAGAGAGAGAGAGGGGGAGGTAGAGAGAGAGGGGGAGGTAGAGAGAGGGTGGGGGAGAGAGAGAGAGGGGGAGAGAGAGAGGGGGAGGTAGAGAGAGAGGGGGAGAGAGAGAGGGGGAGAGAGAGGGAGGGGAGGGAGAGAGAGAGGGGGAGAGAGAGAGAGAGGGGAGAGAGAGAGAGAGGGGAGAGAGAGAGAGAGGGGAGAGAGAGAGAGAGGGGAGAGAGAGAGAGAGGGGAGGTAGAGAGAGAGAGGGGAGGTAGAGAGAGAGAGGGGAGGTAGAGAGAGGGAGAGAGAGAGAGAGAGAGAGAGGGGAGAGAGAGAGAGAGAGGGGGGGAGGAGAGAGAGAGAGAGAGAGAGGGGGGGGAGAGAGAGAGAGAGGGGGAGAGAGAGAGAGAGGGGGGGGGAGAGAGAGAGAGAGAGGAGAGAGAGAGAGAGAGAGGGGGAGAGAGAGAGAGAGAGAGAAAGATAAAGTTTCTTCATCTTCCTAATATATGAGACATTAGGGCTATGGGGAGGAGGCTGAGACAGTGGACCACATCTTACCTCTGTGAATGATTTTCAAGTTCTCTTTTAAGTGGTTAAGTGCTTTCACAGTCTGTAAGAGAAGACAGCAGGTTAGTGATGTCTTCCTTGGGCAGCAAGACCTGCTGCAGACACACGGGACTCACAGCTAGTGTGATTTTGCCCAGGATCTCCTCAGGAATCACGTCCTCCTGCGTGGAATACACATATTTGTAGAATTTGTCCAGCGAGGTAGACATGAGCTCCATACATATCCAGCAGTCCCCCTGAAAGGCAGAGACGGAGACAATGAGCCATTAACCGATACGTACGAGAGGGAGAGGGCGGGGCTCTATGGGGAAGAGGGCGGGGCTCTATGGGGAAGAGGGCGGGGCTCTATGGGGAAGAGGGCGGGGCTCAGTGCACCTCTCTGAAGAGTGCTCCGTAGAACTGGACAATGTAGGGACAGTCACTACTCCTCATCACCACATCCAGGTCCATCAGCAGCTGTTTCTGTTCCTTCTCATCAACCGTGGACCTGATCCTCTGTCACACACACACACACACGTCTCCAATACGGTCTTCGTCTAGCAGAGCAGGATTCAAGCTGAGACGGTTGGCGGGTTTCAGTAGGTTCATGTGTGCGGTTACCTTGACTGCCATGATCTGTCCGCTGGGCTTGTGGGCCATTTTGTTGACGGAGCCATACGCCCCACGCCCGATCTCCCCCAGGTCCTTTAGGTCCTCTGCCGTGAAGTCGCAGTGCTGCTCTGGAGAAATCTTCAACTTCCCCGATGACTCAATACTGTGTGTACGGAGTCGCTCTCTGTGCATGGACACACACACACACACACACACACACAATTCCTCGGATCACACCCAGTCGCTCACTGGATTAAGCAAGGTGAGCAGGATGCATGTGGTGGCTGTAGAAGCAGCAAACTTACCTTTAATGATTACACAAGGTTTCTAGTCCCGTGTGGGGCTTTAACAGTGGTGCTCATACAAGTGGCACCAAACTATTTTGGAATGTGTGGGATCAGATCTATTATTACACTGGACTGTGAAAGGCCGTCAAAGGCGACTTCTAGAATGGCCTCTCTCATTCTAGAATGGCCTCTCTCATTCTAGAATGGCCTCTCTCATTCTAGAAGCTCTAGAAGGTCCGTACTCACATGTGAGGGTTCTGGAATGGCGGTCCAGCCGTGTTCAGCGTGAATCTTGTGGTCGATTTGATTGGTGGATTGGCAAAATTTAACTTCAGTGCTTTGCGTTTACCTGACAGAGAAGGCAGATGAACATTTAGTAGACACACACGAATACCCACCCACCCCAACCTGCTCCACACGCCCCAACCCCCCCAAACACACACACATACGTACGTCACTAACACAGAAAGGAACCGGGAGATGCAAACGGTCAGGGAGAACACATGGAGAAGACAGTATGGATACTGTTGTATCCACAGAATGAGATCTTTAAGAGGTGGAAGATGTAGAACTTGTGACTGCATCCAGGGAAGCCATGCACACCTGAGCAGCGAGGAGACAGAACCACATCCCTCATCTCCTAAAGCTGCCGGGCCAAAGGCACGTGCGCCACACACGTGCGCCACGCCGGCCTGCTTCAGCCAAACCTCCCACATCACGTCTGAGCTTTAGAAGCTGGAAATGTCCAAACCATGAAAGCAATTTCATGCACTTTTGAGGTCAAATCTCCCTGGTTTGTGAATTTCCCTCCCAAATGTGCGCTCATCAGCTTCTGTGGTCTAGGTTAGTCAGATGGGGTTTATTTCCACGTGATCCAGCTGGCAGCGACGTGGGGAAGGACCTGGGCTGACGTGAGGCTCACGTGGTCTACAGCCCAAACTGAACAGCAGCTTTAGTGACTCCGGATGCAGGAGAGGACAACAGTCAGACATACTCGCACTGGTAACCCTGGCAACGCACCCCCACCTCCCATTCCCATCCAGCTCCACTACACTCAGAAGAGATGGGGAAAATAAAACCTCACCTGTCAGCCACGCTGAACAGACAGCCAATCACAGCGCCACACACACACACCTGCAGCACCGCGTGACTGGGCTGATGGCAGCGGAGTCTCAGCAGCACACACACAAACGCACACACACCCAAAAAAGACGCAAAAGGACTTCAAAGAGAAGAGGCGCGTGAAGACACAGGTACACGTTCACGGAGAAATCTCACGTAAGCCTGACGTAACCGGCGCGCGCGTGGATTCCCAGGGGCTATAGACAGCACCACCAGCACCACCTGCACCACCTCCTCCACCTGCCTTAACTCCTGCACTGTGGGCCAGACACCCACAACCTCACGAGCTCCTGGACCATGTGCTGAACCAGCTCCTCTACCTGCAGGAGCAGCTCCTGGACCATGTGCTGAACCAGCTCCTCTACCTGCAGGAGCAGCTCCTGGACCATGTGCTGAACCAGCTCCTCTACCTGCAGGGGCAGCTCCTGGACCATGTGCTGAACCAGCTCCTCTACCTGCAGGAGCAGCTCCTGGACCATGTGCTGAACCAGCTCCTCTACCTGCAGGAGCAGCTCCTGGACCATGTGCTGAACCAGCTCCTCTACCTGCAGGAGCAGCTCCTGGACCATGTGCTGAACCAGCTCCTCTACCTGCAGGAGCAGCTCCTGGACCATGTGCTGAACCAGCTCCTCTACCTGCAGGAGCAGCTCCTGGACCATGTGCTGAACCAGCTCCTCTACCTGCAGGAGCAGCTCCTGGACCATGTGCTGAACCAGCTCCTCTACCTGCAGGAGCAGCTCCTGGACCATGTGCTGAACCAGCTCCTCTACCTGCAGGAGCAGCTCCTGGACCATTGCTGAACCAGCTCCTCTACCTGCAGGAGCAGCTCCTGGACCATGTGCTGAACCAGCTCCTCTACCTGCAGGAGCAGCTCCTGGACCATTGCTGAACCAGCTCCTCTACCTGCAGGAGCAGCTCCTGGACCATGTGCTGAACCAGCTCCTCTACCTGCAGGAGCAGCTCCTGGACCATTGCTGAACCAGCTCCTCTACCTGCAGGAGCAGCTCCTGGACCATGTGCTGGTCCGACACCAGACAAGCGTCGATGCTCCAACATCCAGGGACATTAAGAGAAAGTGTTGCTCATGAAGGCAAATCAGGTCTAAATGTGTCTTTTTAAAACTCACTTTATGTGAGTTTATCTTCTCCAGCAGCTTCTGTTCCCCTCCAGAAGGGGTAGCAAATGATGTCATCAACCACCACCCCCACCCCCAGCACCACCACCACCAGCACCACCAGCACCCCCACCACCAGCACCCCCACCAGCTTGAGCCCACAGCGGCCAGCGTGGAGGCCAGTCTAGCTCAGCCACCAAGCGATTCGCACCCAAGCGTGTGATGCCGGCACGGCAGTGATCACACGCCACTTCAGACGGGCGGCGACAGAGGGGCGGGGTGACGGGTGGCGACAGAGGGGCGGGGTGACGGGTGGCGACAGAGGGGCGGGGTGACGGGTGGCGACAGAGGGGCGGGGTGACGGGTGGCGACAGAGGGGCGGGGTGACGGGTGGCGACAGAGGGGCGGGGTGACGGGTGGCGACAGAGGGGCGGGGTGACGGGCGGCTTACTTTGGGAAGCTCTGCTCGGGTTAATGTGAAACCCTGGTGATGAGAAGAACAACAGCACACACGGGATTGTGGGATATGAAGTATTTGAATCACTCGAGGGGCACACAGACCACACACAGACAGGCCGACCGGAGCGGAAGTCTACCGCTAGGTTTTGAAACGGTGCGGTTTTGGATAGACACAAACCGCAGGGTCAGACGAAGCTACACGTGGTGTCGACAGTTCCACAAAACCACGGAAATGCAGACATGTAATTCCCATAACCAGTTAATCAACACCTCTAACCATAGACACACATCTAAACCAGCTTATCTTCATGCCACAACCACACAGCAGCAGAACTCCACTCATCTGTTTCTTGTGGGGGGTTTTTCTGGTGTGTCACCTACTTGACCTGGAACCACTTTCTAAAAATAATTTAGTTGTCCATACGAGGACAACTCATCCTCCTGTTGAGGACGGAATAGAGAGACATAGCACATCCGTGTGGACAGGTGGACAGCATAAACACACACAAACACACACACACACACACACACACAGAGAGAAATGCATCTGCCGTCAGACAAATGCATCCACAAGGAAATAAACACATCAGCTAAAACAGAAAGACACCTACATGCAGAGGAAATGACATCACAAGAGGAAATGACATCACAAGTCCACTAGACTGCAGACCACTGTACCGCACTAGCGGGGGAGGGGCACAATGTAAAGATGAACATGACTAGACAGGAAGTAGAGAAGGACAGCTTTAGGGGCGGGGCAAACAATGCAGGCTGTGGCGGGGGGGGGGGAGAGGGTAACTACTCAGGGTCTCACCGTGGTCCAGTAGCAAACAGGGTCATGGGGGCATTAGGGGTTAAAGATGAGGGGAGAAAAACATTATGGGAGAGAATATGCTTCAGTTCAAAATATCAAAAACAAACATTAGGGTGTGGAAACATGTGGAGACGTCCAATGGCTCCCTCGCTGGGACGCCTGAGGTACCAGGACCCGGACTGGGTGAGGTAGCAGGCCTCAGGAGGGGCGTCGTAACTGGGTGAGGTAGCAGGCCTCAGGAGGGGCGTCGTAACTGTGTGAGGTAGCAGGCCTCAGGAGGGGCGTCATAACTGTGTGAGGTAGCAGGCCTCAGGAGGGGCGTTGTGACTGGGTGAGGTAGCAGGCCTCAGTTTTAATACCACACACACCACTGTGGTGCTTCCTGCTTCCATTTGGGTACTGACCAAAACATTACACTTCCTATTTTTGAAAAGACTGGCACAATCACAACTGATAACAGTGGCATTATTAAAATGTGTTACACTTCGTTGGGGTTGTTCAACAGTCAACTTTACAGGAACGTCATGCATTTCCCAGATGTGTGTGTCACAGACGCCTCCCTCTTTCTGCTGTATGCTGCACCACTGGTGAACAGCTGCCTTTCCAACGAACTCAGAAGGAATCCAGGGACGTTACTGGAACCCGTTACACAGCGGTGACGGCGATTACTTGTCAGTGCACAGAATTGTGTAAATGACACTGGAAGAAAAACACCACACTCTACAACTGGAAACCTAGAAATGAGCTAAATCATCATGTTGGGTTAAACACTGGCCAAACGACAAGCTTGAACGAATGTCGGACTGACACTTCACCTGGTTCTGGAACCAAACACACATCTCAGTACACATGATGGAGAGATTGGGTCATGGCCAGGAACCAGGAGGATCTCAGCTACATCAAACTCAGCACAGAAGCTACTGAAACTACTGAAAACACAGGCGGTGCTTCCTGATCCGCCATGACGGCTCTGATGCATGTTGGACTCTGGAGGGTAAAACGAACGAGACTAACCTGAGCAGGGCACAAACTTTTGATTTAGAGTAAAGAGGGAGAAGATTAGCACACAACTTCCATCAATGCACCCTCACAATGATTCACCGCGGCCACTACTAAACCAAAAAAGCCCGTCAAGCTGAACCAAAGCTGATCCAAAGCAGATCCCAGCTGTGTGTGGGTTACACAAGTTGGTTCTGCACACCTGTTAGTTCAGCGTCACTGCACACAACCGATGGGGCAAGTGGCTAGTTTTCAAGTTCTCCAAGCTTGCTGGCTATCTACACTATGCTAGTGCATTCGATGGTAGCTTACATTAAATCTGTCCTTGATCTAGCTGGCGACCTGTAACATTAACATAAAAATGTCCCTTAGACAGCAGAATCTGGAGGCGACACTGTCACTTGTTAATTTACTATGTTCATTTTTATGAATTACATAAGACTAACTACCTATAAACCTAACCACAACAGCTAGGTTAGCTAGCTGGGTTAGGGTGGGTAGGTAGGGTAGCTAGCTGAGTTTGCTGGGTTAGGGTGGGTAGGTAGGGTAGGTTAACTGAGCTAGCTGGGTTAGGGTGGGTAGGTTAGCTGAGCTAGCTGGGTTAGGGTGGGTAGGTTAGCTGAGCTAGCTGGGTTAGGGTGGTTAGGGTAACTGAGCTAGCTGGGTTAGGGTGGGTAGGTTAGCTGAGCTAGCTGGGTTAGGGTAGCTGAGCTAGTAAAACCTTCTGAGTAAAACAATGAAGCACTTTTTGTAAGTCGCTCTGGATAAGGGCGTCTGCTAAATGCCGTAAATGTAAAATGTAAAATGTAGCTGGGTTAGGGTAGCTGAGCTAGCTGGGTTAGAGTGGGTAGGTTAGCTGAGCTAGCTGGGTTAGGGTAGCTATCTTACCTTGCGGACACAGGTTACTGTCCTTCTAACGGGAGTAGCCAGCTAGCCAACAGTGCGACCGCGTTAAATTATCTCGTAAAAATGTACACCGAGCACAACGTCTTGTGAAATATCGTCCTTCCTACGAACGAGCGCCAACACAGCAATGACTCCAGCGCAGACGAACGGCCGTTTTGCCCACCATCAACCCTAACGGGACGGCTAGCGTTTGCTAACCCAGCCTGACAGGTAGACCAGCTAAACCGCGATCACGTCCGAAGGAGAGATGACACGAAACCGCATTATTTTAATTTGCACCTACCACCCTCACCTTGCATGCTGCTCATGGTGGTGATGTGCTGGGGCTGGTGTTGGTGCTGGTGCCCCGCGGGTGCTGCGCTGCCGGAGGATGTTGTTGAGTTGGTGCTGGCACTGGGAGTCGCCATTTGTGTTGGGTTTCCCGCAGCCAGCGCAAAGGTTGCAGTGCAGACGCAGAGGGAAGCTCGCCTCCTCCTTCGTGCTCTGGGCACACGGCAACTCAAAAGCTTCTGCTAAACCGCAGACGGCCCACTGCTGCGTGTGCGGGATCTGGGAGCTGACCTGTTTTGGACCGGAGAGTTTGGTGGGTGGTGGGCCAGTGGATCCAGTAGCAGTTCAGATCATACCAGTACAGGCGCTACAGCTTCACAGTGTTTCCCACCGCCGACGTCACGCCAGGTCCACCCTGATTCCCCAGATCTAATGACAGTTTACGAGCCTACCAAGCGATCCCCCTGGCGTGATTAAAGAAATAAAACAGGGTCTGAATTATATTAATTGCCACATGTGATGAAATCCATGACCGATCAAGGACAATGTAGTACAATTGCTAATATTTATTGGTTTTAGACAGAGATGGGTCAACAAAATATATATAGGTGAAATAAAAATATGAAATCACTAAACCAGCTCATAATTTTTGGATGAAGGAAGCACGCAGTGACCCGGTTATCTCAGAACTGGAATCAGATAGTGTAGGAATTTGGGGAAACACCACATTCCTTCTCAGACTTCATGTCCCATACGGCCATGGTGGTTATAATAATATCCGGGTTCTCCTGGACATGAAGGCATGAACAAGTTGGCCGTTTCAAAGTTCAGGGGTTTCGCTTGTATCCGATGGCGGCCGAGAAGACGACGCAGCCTCTCTGGCGGCTGTGCAACCTTGTGATGGCGGTGTTTTTCGGTTTAGCAACATACGTGCAGGCAAGAGACTCTCCTCTCCTTTCCTTTCCTCTCCTCTCCTCTCCTCTCCTCTCCTCCACACATCAGACACGCAGCTCTGAACATTTGCACTTATGCGACTTGAAACAGTAAGACTCGCTTGTACTGCTGTGGGACGCAGTGAGACGAATATGCCTCTTATGTGTTTTACAGATAAACGACCCTGACGCTGGCTTATGGATGGTGAGGTTGCCAACTATTAAAAATACAACCCTGCTCAGTGTGTTCAGTTTACTGTGTATGTAAGTTTTGCGTGTTTGTACAGGTCGGATATGCCATCCCAGCGGGACTGTGCTTTTTAATCAGCTGCCGACCACAAATAACAGGTATAAGCGGAATACTTCTCAGAAGTAACATTTGTAGAACAACGCCGTGTAGCGGACACACCGGGTAATTGCATTTGTTTTGTACATGCACCCTGCATTTTTTGTAGTATTGTTTCCTTGCAGAGACACTTCCATGGAGAAGAGTGTCTGATTTGCACATGCTGATGGCTACCACCCTTGGAGCTGTGCTGGGTTGGGTGCTCTATAAAGACGGGGTTACGCACATTTTCCACCAAGAGGAGGGGAGGTAATGTGCAACACGTCAGGAGAGTAATAGTAGCAGTAACAGCAGCAGTAGTAGTAGCAGTAGCCTAATAGTAGCAGTAGAAGTAGCAGTAGAAGTAGCAGTAGTGTAATAGTAGTAGCAGTAATAGTAGTAGCAGTAGTAGTGGTAAATGTAGTAATAGCAGTAGTAGTAGCATAATAGTAGTAGCAGTAATAGTCATCGTTGTCCAATACTGAGTGCTTGGACTAGATCACATAATTAGATGTTTATTGCAGCACATTCCTGTTGTCCAATCATACGCTGCTGTGGGTCAGTGTGGGCTGAGGCGGGTCAGTGTGGGCTGAGGCGGGTCAGTGTGGGCTGAGGCGGGTCAGTGTGAGCTGAGGCGGGTCAGTGTGGGCTGAGGCGGGTCTCTCTCTCACCCCTGGCAGGGAGTTCTGCGGCCTCCTGCTCACGGTGGTCTGGCTGTGGTTGTGCAGACACTCTGGGCGGTAAGTCCTTGTGCGGGAGTGTAGCCCTCTGAACCTACCCAGCCGGGCTGTGTTCACTGTTCTGTTCATGGGACCCGAGTTCCCAGTCTGGGTGGTAGTCTTGATATTTCTTAAGTGTGTGATTGAATGTTAATCATCATTATGGATCCAGTTAAACCTTTAAATTATTGCTGATTAAGTGCTTCTTTTTGGCTCAGAGCTCCAGCGCCACCTGGTGGACAAAACACCTCCTCTATAGACTTGGTGTAGCCAGTATTCTTGTGTGTGTCTTCTGTTGTTACCTCTCTCTTCCAGAAGTGCCGTAGGGGGGTTGAGGTTGTTCACTGCTGCTGGAGTCGCCAGCTTCCCAGTCGTAGCTTGGACCTACTACTACATCAATAAGGAGCTGAGGACAGACTGGCCTGCACACTGCACCACTGCTCTATAAGCCATCTGCCATGTCGGTGGGCTTCACCTGCAGCCCATCCACCTTGTTTAGTGTTCATGTAAGCGACTCTGACACAGATCTGTTGAGTGAGGCACCAGTTTGTTTCAGATGGAGCGGTTGGAGCTGTATGGTGCTGTTATGGTGCTGTTGACTGTGTGAATGATGAGAAGGGAGAACTGGACTGTAGAAATGTGAAGCTATGGATGAAATGAGGGAAACCATATTTGCCAAATCACAGGCTGTATGCAGTATTACTATTTGCAGAAAGTCACTTTAATGACATGAACAAAACATTTCATTGTTTACACTTCTCCTGCTTGTTCTGAACGTGCATTAAACTTTACATCCCACCTGCTGGAGCTGTGAATTTTTAAAGTGCAGAATTTCGCAGTGTGGCTGAAACAGCTGTGGCACAGTGGAGTTCAACAGCTCAGTATGTTACCTGAACGCTACATATTCTTTGAAGAACGGGTGGGGTCGCTCAAATGAAATCAAATGGCGTGCGTCATTTTAAACAGGCAGCATTAGGGAGCACCACAGTTGAGGTCCTCCACTAGCCTGCGTCACATTTTCCAACATGGCTTCCACCATAGCACATCTTTTGAAACCTTGGACTCCTAGGTAAATAAAATATTGTGACTCTCCATAAATTTACGATATAGTTTATTGACACCATTCGATATTCTATCAACATTAAAATTTGCGGTTTTGTCCTTGCGGCTTGGTAGCTATCTGCCAGCTACTGCTAACGGGACGGGCGGCAGCAGTAATGCACTTACTAGAAATGTGCACATGTCGCTTTGTGTCATGCATCGGATCGGTTGTCTGCTGTTTCTAAATCTGCGGATACATCTCCGTCCAGGTTGTGTCTGGTCCGATGGAGTCGGTATAACCCGTACTACCTGGATCCGGAGATCCGGAAGGACGCGTACACGGTCCCCGAGGCGGAGCTCAGTCCCGCGGAGAAGGAGCTGAAGGAGCTGAAGGCGACCCGGCCGATCAAAGCTGCCCCGTCCAGCGTCACCAGCTCCCCGTTCCACGACCCCGTGATGAGGTGATTGCTCTGACTTTTATAAGTATGTTCGCACGCACGTAGGTGTTTGCGTTTGGATAGTAGTATGAGAGGGTAGTCCTTCATCAGCTCTTCAAGCTGTGTTTCTCTCTCTACACCGCTCCCCATATTTTACTGCGTACTCTATGAAGGCGAAGCGGGCTTAGACACTACAGTAGTATATGTGATTCAGCATAAATACAGCTGTTCAACTTATAGAGGACTACAGCAGCCACATAGAGTTAAAACAGCAGTGCAGTGTGGCATTGTCAGTGCTGCACTGGTTGATTGTGCGTAGACTGCTGTTGATCAGAGGGACAAGGTCACTCCCACTCTCGCCCAAACAGTGACACCTACAGTTTCGATCTGAATATCGTTTTTTTACTCAACAGCAAATTCATCAACATGATGATGTGGGACGGTAATAAAATCCTGGCCAGAGGAATCATGACTCAGGTAAGGAAGGGGCATCTCTAGAGTCACTTATAAAATATCAGCAATTTAAATAGTCACCAAACTCCAGTTCATGGATGGTTCTGATTGGTTGAGTTCCAGTCCAGGGCTCTGATTGGCTGTTCTAACACACCAGACCCTGGAGGCAATTAAGAGGAAGCAGGTGGAGAAGTACCACAAGGGTCCGGTGGCGGAGCGGGAGGCAATCGAGTGCAACCCCTACGCCATCTTCCAGCAGGCCATCGAGAACTGCAAGCCAGTCATTGGCCTGACCAGCATCAAGAGGGGAGGGAAGTCCTACCAGGTTGGCCCTGTTCTGTGGTTTCACATGCACACTGCAGTAGTGGTAGCAACATCAGCTCAATATTAAGTGTTTTAAAACCATGACCTACCCACCTGACACCCTGTTAAACTCGCTCATGAGCTCGGGGGACCCAGTCCTAGACGCTAACGCTCGGGGGACCAGTCCTAGACGCTAACGCTCGGGGGACCCAGTCCTAGACGCTAACGCTCGGGGGACCCAGTTCTAGACGCTAACGCTCGGGGGACCCAGTTCTAGACGCTAACGCTCGGGGGACCCAGTCCTAGACGCTAACGCTCGGGGGACCCAGTCCTAGACGCTAACGCTCGGGGGACCCAGTCCTAGACGCTAACGCTCGGGGGACCCAGTCCTAGACGCTAACGCTCGGGGGACCCAGTCCTAGACGCTAACGCTCAGGGGACCCTCCCTCTCTGCTCAGGTTCCTGTTCCCCTGACGGACAACCGCCGTCGTTTCCTGGCCATGAAGTGGATGATCACGGAGTGCCGGGACAACAAACACCGGCGCACGCTCATGTACGAGAAGCTGTCGCAGGAGCTGCTCGCCGCCTTCGCCAATGAGGGCAACGTCGTCAAACGCAAACACGACCTTCACAAGCTGGCTGAAGCCAACAGGGCGTACGCGCACTACCGCTGGTTATAGTGGGAAGGGCCTGGCCACGCCTCCTCCGTGCTGGCCATGCCCCCAGGACTGAGGCAGGACAGGAGGGTGATGTGGTAGGAAGCTCCACACTAGGGCCCTCTCACCTTCTCTGAAGCTCCTGACGGCACTGAGCTGCAAACCTGCTTTGCTGCTACTTTAACATCAAACACAAATGAACTTGGGCCGGAACCTTGAACCCTGGAATCACACGTTACCCTGATGTCTGGCTGCTGTAATAATGTTAATATAAATGTGTTTTTCTATTATAACCAGTTTAATAAATGTTGAACTCAGTCACTTCTCTACCTTCTATTTCTTGAGAGTAAAAGTGTGTGCAAGCAAAATTATAACCCTAGTCTGATGCTCTTTATTTCAACACTAGACTTTCAAATATCAGATCTCAGCTTTACATTTAAAGGCAAATATACAAAAAACTTTGAAACATGGATTTAGTGATTAAAATCTCACTTACAAAACAGGAAAATACAAATATACAAAGATCCTTTTTTCTGGCAAGGAAGCATTTTTAAAAAAACAATACTTATGAAATACGTATAAAAATATGGTCCAAACTGGTTTATCGTTGCCTGCCCTCTTTAAAGCAGCTTTGCAGAGCGCAGTGGTAATAAGGTGGTTTCAACTAACGATCCCAGGTACGTAGGTAAACAGAAACAGCTTCTTACATTAACATGTATGGGTAGACCTGGGTTTATTTAGAGCCTGTAGTAACGTCAGGACCACTGAGCATCTAGAGCCTGTAGTAACATTAGGACCATTTAAAACACAAAAGCTGGAACATTCCCATTTGCGGGGACCTGGGTGGACACATGCTGATGGGCCCCAGTTGCCTGTCTGAGGACTGAGGTGGGTGTTTTTAGCAGGGCCGCAGGAGGAGGACTCAGTCCTGTTGTTTTACCCCCACTGGACCCGTGTTTTACCCCTGCCCTCATAACCTACCATGTTTCATCTCCAAACTGTTGAACTTGAGCACTGTAGTGGGAAGGTGTAATATGAACCACGTCAACACGTCATTACCGTGTTATCTGTATAGCATGAGCAGGCTTGGCCAGGGTTGGTCAGGTGGCGTGTGATTGGCCGAGGCCTCAGTCAGTCACCTCGCTGTAGTAGTACTTCTGGGCGGGGCCACTGAGCGCCCAGCCGCCAGCATGGAACTCCAAGACCTCGAGGAGCAGCAGCCGGCCGAGTGAGCTGAGGCCGTCCCGCAGCAGGATACCGTCCCGCAGCAGGAAGAACAGCTCGCACATGCGCTGGGCGTTCATGGCCTCCAGCTGCTCACCGATGCGATGGAGCTGGAGAACCAGGCAGTCCACCTGAGGGGCAGGGCACACACGCACGCCTGAGGGGCAGGGCACACACGCACGCCTGAGGGGCAGGGCACACACGCACGCCTGAGGGGCAGGGCACACACGCACGCCTGAGGGGCAGGGCACACACATGCCTGAGGGGCAGGGCACACACACCCGAGGGGCAGGGCACACACACCCGAGGGGCAGGGCACACACGCCTGAGGGGCAGGGCACACACACACGCCTGAGGGGCAGGGCACACACACACGCCTGAGGGGCAGGGCACACACACCCGAGGGGCAGGGCACACACACCCGAGGGGCACACACACCCGAGGGGCAGGGCACACACACCCGAGGGGCAGGGCACACACACCCGAGGGGCAGGGCACACACACCCGAGGGGCAGGGCACACACACACCCGAGGGGCAGGGCACACACACGCCTGAGGGGCAGGGCACACACACACGCCTGAGGGGCAGGGCACACACACGCCTGAGGGGCAGGGCACACACGCCTGAGGGGCAGGGCACACACACCCGAGGGGCAGGGCACACACACCCGAGGGGCAGTAGTAATGGTGGTACTAGTGCTAGCAGCAGTAGTAATGGTGGTACTAGTATTAGTACTAGTACTCAGCTCACCTCCTCTTCGTTCTTGAGCGCGTCGGGCTGGGCGAGTCTGAACAGGCAGTCGTACACTGGGTGCACCAGTGCCACCATTGGCATGTTGTTCACCTGCAATTGAAGACGCACACCTCAAATGTCTCCCAGGGTCCTAAAGCTCTCCTAGTATGTGTCACACATCTTTAGAGCAAATGCCACACTGCTAAGCCCAAACACGCACCTTTACGTAGTCGAAGATGTTGCAGATGAAGGAGACGTAGCACACCCACTCCTGCACAGACCTCCTCCTGGTCTCCTCGCGGGCTGTGAACTCCTGCTGGAGTCGGTTCAGGAGGTTCCGACGGAACACGCTACCTCCGCATTGTTTGATCTCCGCCTGCAGGGGGCAGCCAAGAGCACAACGGTCAGTATGACATTCCTTACGCAATAATAAGCACTAATATATAGCAGGAACTCTGTAAACATAAATACACACATACAGAAGCTAATACTACTATAACAATAATAGTCACTGGGACTAGTGTGTATGAGTGGTAAGTTTACGTTCCTTAGGATTTCAGTTGCTTAGTGAAAGATAAACATTGCATGTTCCAAAAGCCAGAGTCACTCAGCAAACCTCTGCTCTGTCACACCTGAATCATCTCATCAGCTGGTTAAGGCATAAAGAGGAGGTTACGACCCTGTGGACCGCCTCAGATCTGCACACACATTAACACACTTACTTGGACTATAGTAAAGGACATACGTCCAGCCTCCCTGCTGAACACCTGGTCCTTCAGGGACTGGTCCACGATGACGTTGGACACCTTCTCCAGGTCCACAGAGCCCGGATCTAATGGTGTAAACCACTTGTCTTCAGCAGACCATTAAAACAATAATACATCACACGGTTCAAGATTTCCAACTCTTTAGCTCCACCTGCTGGGCAAGTTCCGCACAGGCGAGTGAGTGCGTGAGTTTCTTCAGTCACTTCAACGTTATAAACTAGCGCTAGTCAGCCTTACACAAACCACAAATAACCCACTCGGTGTTTTTGACTGACTGTTTTTAAACATTAGCAATTTCCTACAGTCTGTGTACTGCAAGTATGTGCACTGCCAATCCCTTAGTCGGCAAACTGTAGACATAAGCGTAGCAGTTCCCAGAGTCTGTACTAACTCATACGGTGTGACATGCTCACCTTTAAGAGCCGTTTTGAGCAGCGTTTGAGTCTCCATATCCAAAGACTGAATTTTGTACTCCTGCACTGATGACTCTTCCATGCTCGTCTGGATATGATGTGTGAGCACCACAGCACACCTGTACTACAGGGATATATGGGACACACCGTAACGTTATAACTGTGTTTACTCCACTGAGGATATACAGGATTCGTCAAGCGGGACATATTTTCAAGAGACTCACAAGCGTCCCACAGTTGACAAATTACCAATTTAGCTGTGAAACTACGCCGAGATTAAGATGTAACGTTTTAAAAAAATTATTTTTAAATGAAATCGATTGTAGTTGGCCATTCGAGTTTGTTGCAGGTGCCAGCTGGATAGCTGAATAAACCACACAAACTTTATAATTTTATCGCTGCTTCTACAAAGAAAAGCCACGACAGCTAGCGATGAGCAGCTCCCTAGGCTAGCCAAGTTTAGCTAGGTTAGTATGTGGCTGTAGCTACAGGGCGATGAACTTGAATATAGCATCGATCTAAACTATATCGGATTACAGACATCAAGATCACAGTTTTGAATTATTATATTAAACCAACCTGTTTACTTTGCTCCTCGAAGTCTTTGGTAACGATGCAAATGACAGGATCAACACAAACACACATACATAAACCCTAATCTGGAGCACTTTAACGGCGTTATCTTCTCTGAAGAACTTCGGTAACGGTTCAGAAAGTCTAACTTGGGTAGGTTATGTCATTATTAGTGCCCAGAGATGTTCTCGTTCTCTACTAGGAACTAGTAGTTATGCCCCCAAAACTTACTCTTGACAAAAACAAAGTTCAGGCGTTACTGAACTTTCTTTTCTGCCGTTTGGCGTAGTGCTAACTACAGTTAGCCAGCTAGGCTACACGTCCCTGGCCCCGTTGCCCTGCAACAGTAGCTAGGCAGCCAAGTTTCGCGCGACCAGCACGGCGGACTTTGGTTGTGTTCCATTCCACGTGCTCCCTAAGGAGGGTCCCTTGAATTTCATCCCCTACGCGCTGTTCAGAGGGATTCAATTGACGAAACACTGACTTTTCTCATGGCATGTTGAGATGAATCTTAAACTGAAAAATTCAAGTGTTTTAATTGTCTCAAACACATTGGAGAAAAAAAACAAACTTTAAACACAACTTTTTTTTATTGTTTTTGTAAAAATAATTGTACAAATATCTGAAGAAAGAAGCCCAGTTATTATACTTACAAATATGCACACTGAAACAGAGCACCCACACATATGAACAGTCAATTGAGTGGTTATATAATCTCTGAACCATATTTGTACACTAACAAAGCAATGATTACTTTTTTTAAACACATAATTAAATCGATATAACTAATGGAAAAAACTTGTGCGTCTCCCTTTGCTAAAGATGAAAAAATGTCACTAATTTTCAGTAAAGTTCAAAACACATATTTGGTGACAACCAATGCGAACGAGTGGTCATTAAGAAAAACTGAGCAATGAGAAAAACATTTTTCGACCCCTAAAGTGGACCGCCTTGCGGAGATCCTTTAGAGAATCTAATGACCTAACATGCACAACAATCCCCTCAGTCACTGCTGTAGTTATTTAAACAAATAAATATAAAACAGGTAATCCAGACACAGGCACTTTGAGTGTACAGACATGATGCCATCGCTACAAAAACAAACAGCAACCCCATAATTCAGCATGATAAACTATAAACAACAAGCCGTGAGGTACCTGTACCTGTGCGTGTACAGCGAACAAATATCTGAGTGTTGTAAAACACAATGTAAAATAATAAAAACAATAATAAATAATGCACCTTAAAACATGGTTTCAGCCTCACGATCCCTCAAATGTCTCAGCCTAGTTTGGCCACCCTCAACACCCCACAGTAAGTCCCCAACCTCATGACTCCTACGATTGGACAAAGTGGCCCAAACTGGACCCAAAACAGAACAGGAGCCCCGAGGAGGGAAACAACGACACTGCGGGACATGCGGATGCGGCCGGCACGCGGGTCACGGGCGGCACACGGGTCACGGGCGATGACCTGATCCCTACCGTGTGCATCTGACCCAAACTCACCAGTCAGAGGCATCAAAACATGCACTATGAGTCTCCATATGAATTATACTTCTATATGAAATATGAAATATGAAAGATTAAAAACAAATCCAACTTTTACACAAATTCCCTGACACACTTGACACCCACCCATATTACATTCTGTTCATCCCAACAGTAGTTGGGATCTGCTGTGTCTTCTTCTTCAGCCTCTTTTCCAATCCCTTGCTTTCCTCACTGGCTCCCCTTCAGGCTGGTGATAGCACTGACGAAGAACTCATACCAGAAGAAGGTGAAGCCGGTGGACACAGACGCTTTGAGCAGGCTGGGTGAGAGGCCCTTGAAGAAGCCACGGACTCCCTCCTCTCTGGCTATTCGCACCACACAGTCCAGAAAGCCGTGATACGTACGAACCTGCAAGGGGCACCAGCAGACCACAGCACACACACACACACACATCAGGCCAGATCGGGCTTGATCTTTAAGGAAAAGGCTGAACTCTTCTGATGATCTACTCTGAGAACGTATCTAATCAGAAACAAATCACTCAACTGTGACTTTCAAAGTACACATTGTGTAAACATCTCTGCCTCCCAGGTGTGTGAACAACACGTGAGCTCTAAGCTGTGTGTGTCCTGTGTGCGTCCTGCAGGGAGGAAATGACAGCAGAGGAGAGCAGGTGTGCTGTAGATGCCGTACCTGTCCGAAGGAGACCCTGGCCTCCTCGAAGCCTCCTACCTGCAGCCTCTTCTTGAACAGGTCGAAGGGGTATGTGATGGTCTTGCTGATGACCCCCGCGATGCTGCCGCTGAGGAGGCTCTGCAGGCCGCCTGCAGGGAAGGGCAGCACTGGTTCAGCACTGGTTTAGCACTGGTTCAGCACTGGTTCAGCACTGGTTCAGCACTCGTTTAGCACTGGTTAACTCCCTGCTACGTTTGCATTGACTCCCTCGGCCTCCTCGGGACAACAGAGGTTCTCCTTTGGGAGGCCCAGGTTTGTCTCCAGTCAACATATTTACCTCCCAGTACGCCCTCTGCCCCGCCTCCCATCACACCCTCTGTCCCGCCTCCCCGCACACCCTCTGCCCCGCCTCCCCAGCACACGTGGGCCCGCCTCCCAGCATGTTTGAGTCCGATTGCCTGCTGCAGATGTAGGAGAAGCTGAGCTGAAGCAAAACTGGGCTTGGCTGTGGACGGGGAAGCTCTGCTCTAGCTGGCCCGGTCCAGCCACTGGTGCCGGTGCTCACCTTTAGATTTGCTGCTGTCACTGTCCACCAGCTTTCTCAGGATATTGTAGCAGAAGAACTGGAGGCCTGCGTAGGGGAACACGGCCACTAGTGTGGGGGTGAGGCCCCTGTAGAAGGTGAGCGCCCCCTCCTGGCGGTACATGGTGAACACAGCATGGCGGAGGTTCCGGTACACCTGGTTATGGTGAAACAGCTGCATTAGTTATTGTGTGTGTGTGTGTGTGTGTGTGAGTGTGTGTGTCTGGCCGGTACCTTGGGCTCTCCCTGAGCAGCGAAGCGTGTGCGGAGTGTGTCGAAGGGTTGGCAGGCAACAGTTGCCGAGCAGGCCGCTATGCCCCCACACAGGAAGTGCACACCAGGAGTCTGGCAGTTGTAGTAGTGGCTCTTATGGACCAGCTCAGTCAGAGTCTCAAAGGTTGCAAACTGCAGAGAGGCAGAGAGGTTGGGAAGAGGCACATGAGGCAGGACATGAGGCAGGACATGAGGCAGGACATGAGGCAGGACATGAGACAGGACATGAGGCAGGACATGAGGCAGGACATGAGGCAGGACATCAGGCAGGACATGAGGAAGGACATGAGGCAGGACATCAGGCAGCTCTCTGTCTCTGAATGTATCTGTGACGCTGTGTCTTTAAACCTGAACCAGTGTAATGTGATGCCATGGTCAAAACTGCTAATCAGTGTCACCCAGAATGGAAACAAGCAGTGCTGTACACGCTGACCCCTGACCTCACATGCTGACCCCATGACCTCACACGGCTGCCTCTCCCTCACACGCTGAACCCATGACCTCATGGAGTGAGGAGTGAGCGCGGCGTGTCACTCTCACCTGAACGGCTCCGTAGAGGACGGACAGCAGCTGGGCGGGAACGTGGCCCTTCCAGAGGGAGGCCAGCCCTTCCTCAGCCAGGATGCAGCGTACGGCCTGGCCCACGCCCCAGTACTTCCCCTGCCGCTTCCTGGAGGAGACTCGCTCGATCTGCAGCTACGGGCCAGCAAGCACCAGTCAACACCAGCACCAACAAACACCAGCAAGTGTTTAGTGAGGAGCAAAAACACTGCAGGTGTCATACAGACTTGAAGAAGAAACAACGACGGCTAGAATGCAGACACGTTGAGTCACTGGATCCCCAGAGGTCTGTCTCCTGTGCTCCTCTGGCGCCCTCCGTGGGCGTGGCGCCCTCCGCGTAAATTCTTCCACGAATTCCTCTCTTACAATGAGTCATGTCCTGACCACACTGACATTTCCCACACAGAGGGCGCCATTAAGCACAAGCACATGTGAGCGCGTTCCACAGCTGCCTCTGTAGCCAGATCTATGTTCAGCCATGTCTTTTCTGTGCTTTGTACCGCATTTTGCTCAGCGCTGTCATGCTAAATGTGCTCTATTACACGAAATGTACCTACATCTGTAGCTCCAGTTTACAGAAGCATGCAGTCATAAACGGAAGCAGTAGATCACGCCACCCTTGACATCCTGAAGCAGAGGTTTTACTCCTCTAGCCCTACCTGGAACCTGATCTTGACCACGTCCAGGGGACTGATGAGTGCTCGCGTGACCATGCCCGCCGCCGACCCCGCGAGGGCGGCTTCCTCCGGGCTGAGAGCTGCGCGAGAGCCCGGGTCATACCCCACCATCCCGGGTCAGTTCGGCTCGGTAACGGCGCTGAAGGAGACCTAACAGAGAATGTAACACAAGGCATGTCAATGACTCGCTGTGCAATGCGATGTCGTGCGAAGATTAAGTTTCAAACGTACAAACGTAACAGCGCTCTGAACTAAAGGGCAGACTATTCCGCGCAGAATACTTTTCAAAGAAATTCAACCGTCTAGTTCAACACAGCAAACATAACTTATGCTACCGAGATAGCAAATGAATTTAATAATTACATAATTACACAACATCGGTATTTTGTGTAAAACCACCGAAGTATACATATGTATATATATTTAGTATCACTGTTTCACAGGTAGTTTGACTCATCATGGTCGTGAAATAGTCTTGTGACTATATTAACCTTAGTTTAGTCATTTATGCATTTCGCCCGCCCGCGTTATCGCACTGACAGACGGGTCGGTCTACCCCCACCTCTCCTGACATGCATGCCTGACCTACCTTTATACTGTTGTGGGCACAGGGACGAACGAAAAACTTTCAGCTAGCCTGCATTATCAGGAGGAACAGCCTCATCTCTGACAGCTCTAACATCACGTCAGTGCGCCCAATGACACGAGCCGGCTGCTCCCCCGAATTGGCGTCCGCCAGCCGTAGTTCCCCGGATCCGCGTGCGGAACTTTAGTTCCTATCTTATCTACTGTACCAAAGAAAAACGTTTGCATGTTAATGCACTATAACGCAATATGAACTATATGTTTGACAACAAGAGAATGACATATGGATCGACAGATTTCTTTTTTAATTATTTTTTGATTTTTGCAATCACCAGTTGGGTTTATTGGTTGTTGTTTAGAAAACTAACCATTCCGAACTGTGATAAAAACGATCGTATGTTTACAAACGTAAAGAATATTTTTAAAAAATGATTTTAAGACCCCTGATGCGGCCGTCGTTCATTGGTCGGTGAACACCTTAAACCAGGAAGTTTGAATAGTGAAAGGAATATGGCTGCTGTGTGATCTTTACTAACCCGCGTCCCTGATCTCAGCGCGTCTCACAGCGGCGCACATGGGCTGGTTATGCACACTACGTGTTTTCCATTTGTTTCTGGTTTGCTTCCAGGTTTCAGGTCAGCGCCCCGAAGCGCCTGGTGACAACGGCGGGTGGTGAGTATCTGGATGGATGGATAATGTGCTGCTGTGCTGCTCTCTGCGTTTGCCTCGTTTTATAGTTCCTTATCTGACCATTGTGTCCCTCAGCAGGGCAGTGTGCATTAGGTAGAAAGTGTTGGATGCAGGTGTGCGCGCGCGTGTATGTGTGTATATATATATATGTGTGTGTGTGTATGGCTGAGGCTCACATACTGAAGTGTGTGCTGTGATCATGTAATAACGGCGTTAAAGAGACTAGAGACCTATAACGATGCTTCGCTCCAGGGGACTGGACTCTAGTCTCCATGATGAAGGACACTGCAGCGTGGACATCCGAGATGTCAATTCAATCACACACGCAGAGTTTATACAGGAGTGAGTTTGCCCAGCTGCCTGGTTTCTGACATACCATATCCCAGAGTTGATCCCTGTCAATATGCGTGATCTATGGAATCCTGTGTGTGTGTGTGTGTGTGTGTGTGTGTGTTTCCTTTGGCAGATATGCCTACACCAAGCCTGTAATACTAAGAGGACTCTCAGATAACACAGTAAGACTAGGGGTCTTATGCTAACACAGTAGTGACCATGTAATAACCGTTTCGTATCTCTTCTATGACCAGACGTTTGTATAGTTTGCAGCCTAGTAGAGGATAGTACACGTTTACTAAATAGATCAGACGATGTACTGCACGCTGAGCTGTGATTGGGGGATGTTCTAGGTACTGTGCTGTGATTGGTGGGAGTTCTGCATGCTGTTTTGTGATTGGTGTGTTCAGAAATTCCGCTTGCTGTGTAACAAGGCTAACCTTCTGAGGGAGTACAGTGCTAAAACAGTTCGACTAAGCACCGCCAACACGCACTCGTATAGGAAAGGTGCAAACACAACGCGTCACCTCACACTGCACATGAAGACATGAGCTTACGAATACAGATCCTCACTGTGCACATGCTGACTGCTCTTCTCACCTGTAGTGGACGTGCAGTTTGAAGAGTTTGTGGAGTTCCTGTTGAACCCTCAGTCAGAAGACACCTTGGGCAGTGGTAAGTGCTCTGATCTGATCTGATCTGATCTGATGTTATGCTTAAGCACTCCGTCACACACTCACACACACACTACAAAACTCACTCTCTCTCACTCCCTCTGTCTGTGTGTGTCACAACACACTCACTCTTACTCATACACATCATTATACACTGTGTGTGTGTGTGTGTGTGTGTGTGTGTGTTCATCCCAGACACGCTGTACTTCTTTGGGGACAATAACTTCTCAGAGTGGCACTCTCTGTTTGAGGAGTACAAAGCTCCCCCTTACCATCTACCCTACACAAGCCCAGCATACAGCTTTGGTATCGCAGGTACACACACTTACACGTGCACACACATGAGTATGTGGATAGACTTCTAATTGTAGGGCTCAGGGCTGGAGGGCTGTAGGGCTGGAGGACTCGGGGCTGTAGGGTTCAGGGCTGTAGGGCTCAGGGCTGTAGGGCTGTAGGGTTCAGGGCTGTAGGGCTCAGGGCTGTAGGGCTGTAGGGCTCAGGGCTGTAGGGCTCAGGGCTGTAGGGCTGTAGGGCTCAGGGCTGTAGGGCTCAGGGCTGTAGGGCTCAGGGCTGTAGGGTTCAGGGCTGTAGGGTTCAGGGCTGTAGGGCCACAGGACTCTGGAGTAGTGGGAAACATCAGGAGAGATGAATCATGCTTCACTATCTGGCATTCAGTGGAGGAGTGGGGAGATATTTGTGTTCTCTGGACTGATCAATCACACGCCACTATCTGGAAGACTGATTGATAAAGCTGCACACACACACACACACACACACACACACTCCAAAATGATGTGGACAGGCTTCCCAGATCAATGGAGTCTGTTGTAGCTCTCTCTCCCTCTCTCTCTCTCCCTCTCTCTCAGGTCCAGGTACAGGAGTACCGTTCCACTGGCATGGTCCTGGCTACTCTGAAGTTATCTACGGTAGAAAGGTCTGTATATACTTTACACTGTAAAGTTTACAGTCTGTGTCCTTTAATAAGCAGCCATGGGAAAAGGTCTGATTAAGCACGGTGTGTGTGTGTGTGTGTGTGTGTGTGTGCGCGTGCGTGCGTGTGTGCTTTACAGCGGTGGTTCCTCTACCCTCCAGACGAGGCTCCTGAGTTCCACCCGAACCAAACCACTCTGTACTGGGTCACACACTCCTACCCCACCCTGCAGCTGTGGAACAGACCGCTGGAGTGTACCATCAGACCTGGGGAGGTGAATAAGCACATAGCCAGAGCCATTCATGTCTATATTGTCAAAAAAACATTTCCTTCTATGTTTGGGTTTTGACTAGTTATGAAGTTGTTTTTCTATCTCAGGTCCTGTACTTCCCTGATCGCTGGTGGCATGCGACCCTCAACTTGGACACTAGTGTTTTCATTTCCACTTTCCTGGGCTGACGGCTGGATACCGTTGGCTCCTCCTTCTTCATTCCAAGAGGTCCAATTGGAGCCCTTCATTCACTGACATAATTCCTAGAGGACCAATCAGAGACCCTTATTCACTGACATCATTCCTAGTGGACCAATGAAAGCCCATCCTTCACTGACATCATTCCTAGAGGGCCAATCAGAGCCCACCATTTGCTGACACGCTTTTACGCTTTTTAAAAACAGACACAATAGGAAAACATCAGCATTTCAACAGCAGAAAAATGAGTCACCATGAAAACACCGTGTCATTTCTGTCACCATGAAAACACCGTGTCATTTCTGTCACCATGGAAACACCACGTCATTTCTGTCACCATGGAAACCTGCACCTCAGGCTCTTTTGCAAACTGAAGGACTAAACATGAATTTCAGTAATAAATGTTTATTTTCTTAAAATAAGCAGAAGTGTTTGTGCTTCAGTACAACAGAGTGAGGCCTTGTCCCCTTGTCCCCTTGTCCCCAGCAGTGTTAAACCCCTTCCGTCTCCAGGCCATTTACTGCTTCAGGTCCACAGAACCACACACACACACACACACACACACACACACACACACACACACACACACACACACACACACACACACGTACACACACACACACGTACACACACACACACGTACACACCACACACACACACACACACACACACACACACACACACACACGTGTGCCTTTAGTACACAGTCAAGTTTGATTTCCTCTGTGTGATCACATTTCACACACACACACACACACACACACACACACACACACACACACACACACACACACACACACACACACACACACACACACACACGTACACACACACACGGCACACACACACACACACACACGCACACACACGTACACACACACACACACAAGTGTGCTTGCATTTGTTACTTGGGTAGATTCTCTGCTTCTAAGGTAGGCTTGTCTTGAATATACTATTAACTAGATATTGATAGATCTCTTGGCTGTTTGGTTAGTCTAGATATCTTGCTTGTTCATTAGTTGATTCAGGTGTGGTTTCAGTCTATTTCAGTGGTTTCAGTTGATTCAGGTGTGGTTTCGGTCTAATTGAAGTGTCAATAACAGGGGTGGAGCCTGTAATTCTAGATAAATTAAGTCGGCATTCACACAGTAATCAGTGTGCTTGCATTTGTTACTTGGGTAGATTCTCTGCTTCTAAGGTAGGCTTGTCTTGAATATACTATTAACTAGATATTGATAGATCTCTTGGCTGTTTGGTTAGTCTAGATATCTTGCTTGTTCATTAGTTGATTCAGGTGTGGTTTCAGTCTATTTCAGTGGTTTCAGTTGATTCAGGTGTGGTTTCGGTCTAATTGAAGTGTCAATAACAGGGGTGGAGCCTGTAATTCTAGATAAATTAAGTCGGCATTCACACAGTAATCAGTGTGCTTGCATTTGTTACTTGGGTAGATTCTCTGCTTCTAAGGTAGGCTTGTCTTGAATATACTATTAACTAGATATTGATAGATCTCTTGGCTGTTTGGTTAGTCTAGATATCTTGCTTGTTCATTAGTTGATTCAGGTGTGGTTTCAGTCTATTTCAGTGGTTTCAGTTGATTCAGGTGTGGTTTCGGTCTAATTGAAGTGTCAATAACAGGGGTGGAGCCTGTAATTCTAGATAAATTAAGTCGGCATTCACACAGTAATCAGTGTGCTTGCATTTGTTACTTGGGTAGATTCTCTGCTTCTAAGGTAGGCTTGTCTTGAATATACTATTAACTAGATATTGATAGATCTCTTGGCTGTTTGGTTAGTCTAGATATCTTGCTTGTTCATTAGTTGATTCAGGTGTGGTTTCAGTCTATTTCAGTGGTTTCAGTTGATTCAGGTGTGGTTTCGGTCTAATTGAAGTGTCAATAACAGGGGTGGAGCCTGTAATTCTAGATAAATTAAGTCGGCATTCACACAGTAATCAGTGTGCTTGCATTTGTTACTTGGGTAGATTCTCTGCTTCTAAGGTAGGCTTGTCTTGAATATACTATTAACTAGATATTGATAGATCTCTTGGCTGTTTGGTTAGTCTAGATATCTTGCTTGTTCATTAGTTGATTCAGGTGTGGTTTCAGTCTATTTCAGTGGTTTCAGTTGATTCAGGTGTGGTTTCGGTCTAATTGAAGTGTCAATAACAGGGGTGGAGCCTGTAATTCTAGATAATTAAGTCGGCATTCACACAGTAATCAGTGTGCTTGCATTTGTTACTTGGGTAGATTCTCTGCTTCTAAGGTAGGCTTGTCTTGAATATACTATTAACTAGATATTGATAGATCTCTTGGCTGTTTGGTTAGTCTAGATATCTTGCTTGTTCATTAGTTGATTCAGGTGTGGTTTCAGTCTATTTCAGTGGTTTCAGTTGATTCAGGTGTGGTTTCGGCCCAATTGAAGTGTCAATAACAGGGGTGGAGCCTGTAATTCTAGATAAAAGTCAGATTCCGCTACAAACGTGTCCGTTTGTAGCGGTTAGTATCTCCTCGGCCAGCAGTAGACTAGATTTTATTAGGATACACAGAATGTGCTTTTCCATCCCTGTGCTCACCTTGAACAACACCAGAAGATGGAGATGCCAGAGAAGAAACCGCAACTCCAGTAACCTCATCTACCCACCTTGTTCATCTGTACCAAAGGTGAAGGTAGCAGGGGGACTCATGAATTGCCACTCTGCAGTTCAGAAGGCAGACTTTATCTCAGCCTTCGTGATCTGCTAAGTCACTGACTTCCTGGCTCTGACAGAGACATGGATCACTCCAGAGAACTCTGCAACTCCAGCTGCTCTCTACCTCCTTTGCCTTCTCCCATTCTCCACGGCAGAACGGCAGGGGTGGTGGCACAGGTTTGCTTCTCTCTCGCTCATGGCGCTTCTCTGTACTCTCATTTTCTTATCTTAACATTTCTTCCTTTGAATTCCATGCTATCACGGTGTCTTTCCCCACTAAACTTCACATCATTGTTCTCTATCGCCTCCAGGTCCACTGGGAAACTTCATAGATGAGTTGACATTCTTCTGAGTGCTCTCCCCTTAGAGTCATCACTTGTTCTTCTAGGGGACTTCAACCTTCCAACAGAGAGACTACATTTGTCCTGTCTTCTTCCACTGCTGTCATCATTCGATCTTGCTTTCAACCAGTCAACTCCAACACACAGAGCAGGAAACACACTGACCTGATCTTCAGTAGACCTGCCCCAGTGTTGGATCTGACAGTAACTCCTCTTGACTTTTCTGATCATCATTTCTTGTCCTTTTCACTCTCCCTTCCTGCTTCTTCTGCACACACCTCCACGTCAGCTTCTTCTACCACCTACCGCAACTTTCGCTCAGTCTCCTCCTCTTGTCTGGTCTCTACTATTGTCTCCCTCTTCCACATCCTGAATCATTTTCTTCCCTCCCTCTGGAACTGCCACAAACACATTCCTTTCATCCATCTCCTCTTCTGTCGACCATCTCTGTCCTCTCTCTTCCAGGGCAAGATCCTCTCTGTCAACTCCTTGGCTGACAGATGTTCTCCGAGACAACAGAAGAGTACTGAGACTGGCGGAAAGAAAGTGGAGAAAATCTCAAGATGATTCAGATCTCCACTCCTACCAGTCTCTTCTCTCAAGGTTCTCAACAGAAATAACAGCGGCGAAATCTTCCTTCTTCAAGGAGAAGCTGGAAGCATCAGCCTCTGATCCACGCAAGCTCTTCAACATTTTCTCCTCTTTTAAACCCTCCCACTCCCCCACCACCCTCTACTCTCTCCCCTGAGGATTTTGTCACCTTCTTTGAGGAGAAGGTTGATAAGATTCGCAGATCCTTTTTCTCTACCAATATCCTTCCTACTGAACACCACCCTCCACCTCATTCCCTGTCTTGCTTTTTCTCCTCTTTCCACAGATGACATCATACAGTTGGTCTCATCCAACAATCCTACTACCTGTCCACTGGACCCGATTCCATCCACGCTATTTCAGACAATAGCACCTGACCTTCTACCTTTCATCACTCATGTCATCAACAGCTCCTTGTCAACAGGCCATGTACCAGCTATCTTCAAGACTGCAAGAGTGATCCCCATCTTGAAGAAGCCTACTCTGGACTGTTCTGACATCAGCAATTACAGACCTGTATTCTTCTTTCTTTCCTATCTAAGGTCTTGGAGCGTTCTGTTTATAACCAACTGTCTCTATTTCTTTCTCTGAACAACCTACAGGACCCGAACCAGTCTGGCTTCAAACGGGCAAGACTCTACTGAAACTGCTCTCATCGCAGTTACAGAGAAGCTGCATGCTGCTAGATCTGCCAAACTGTCTTCGGTCCTAATTCTGCTTGACCTCTCTGCAGCCTTCGACACAGTTGACCACCAGATCCTCCTGTCTGTCCTCAGAAGACTTGGAATCACTGGCACTGTCTGGCAGTGGTTTAAGTCTTATCTAGATGGGAGATCTTACCAAGTATCTTGGCAGGGGGCCACATCTGCTCCTTCCAGGCTCACCACGGGTGTCCCACAAGGCTCAGTGCTCGGTCCTCTGCTCTTCTCTCTTTACACTCGTTCTCTTGGTGATGTAATATTCTCCCATGGATTTTCCTATCACTGTTATGCTGATGACACTCAACTTGTCCTTTCCTTTCCACCTTCTGACACACAGGTTTCATCTCGGATCTCGGCTTGTCTTGCTGATATCTCATCTTGGATGTCGGCTCATCACTTGAAGCTGAACCCCAGCAAGACTGAATTACTGTTCATCCCTGGACTTCAAGTCCTCGCCAGGATCTTTCCATCTCTTTTGAGAACTCGCTGGTCACCACATCTGCTGAAGCTCGAAGTCTTGGTGTAGTTGTGGATGACCAGTTATCGTTCCAACCCATGTTGCAAACCTGACTCGGTCATGCAGATTTCTCCTTTACAACATTCGAGAATTCGACCTTTTCTGTCTAGCGAGACTACTCAAGTGCTTGTTCAGTCTCTTGTCATTTCAAGACTTGACTACTGCAACTCACTCCTGGCTGGTCTTCCTATGCGTACCATCAGGCCCTTGCAACTGATCCAGAACTCGGCGGCTCGACTTGTCTTCAATGTTCCTAAGTTCAGCCATGTTACCCCTCTGCTGCGCTCTTCACTGGCTTCCTGTAGCTGCCCGCATCAGATATAAAACCCTGATGCTGGCCTACAAGGCTAAGAATGGACCAGCACCTCCATACATGGTGGCAATGGTCAAATCCCGATCTGTACCCAGAGCTCTTCGAGCTTCAAGCACAGCTCGGCTTGACCCACCATCTCTCAGGACATGCGGAAAACATGCATCCAGACTTTTTTCAGTTCTGGCACCTCAGTGGTGGAACGAACTTCCACTGAGTGTCCGAATGGCAGAGTCTCTTGCTGTTTTTAAGCGAAGACTGAAGACACATCTGTTTCAAGAGCACTTAAATTAAATTTTACTACACTAGCATGTATTAAATATTTGTGACTGTAATGACTTTTCTTGCTTTTATCTGTTAAGTAGGGTTTTCTCAGTATATATTTGAGTATATCTAGGCGTCCATACTGACTGTATCTAATAATATCTTTGCTTAAAGTTTCTTCCTGATTTTAGCCTAAACTAACTAGCTAGAGATTTTGTTCTGAGTAAAACAATGAAGCACTTTTTGTAAGTCGCTCTGGATAAGGGCGCCTGCTAAATGCCGTAAATGTAAATGTAAATGTAATTGTCTAATGTCTGACACAACGTTACCACTAACAGCATGGAGAAAGAGTGTAGAATTTGGTGCAGTGCAGAGTGGTGTAAATGAGCCTGAGAGGAAAGAACCGTGAGACCCTAGGGTTAGGGTAGGGTTAGGGTTAGGGTTAGACCCTAGGGTTAGGGTTAGGGTTAGGTCCTAGGGTTAGGGTTAGGGTTAGACCCTAGGGTTAGGGTTAGGGTTAGGGTTAGACCCTAGACCCTAGGGTTAGGGTTAGATCCTAGGGTTAGGGTTAGGGTTAGACCCTAGGGTTAGGGTTAGACCCTAGGGTTAGGGTTAGGGTTAGACCCTAGGGTCAGGGTTAGGGTTAGACCCTAGGGTTAGGGTTAACCCAGGCTTTGGCCGTGAGACTGACACCACGTGGTCCTCCGGTTAATGGAAGACAACGGCAGGTGTGTATAACTCTCCTCCTTCTAGTCACCAGTGTTTTTGACAGTTCTCCCATCTGCCAGATGAAGATAGACTGGGACAAACGTCATTTCACTATGTATAGTAGCTGATGGGATCCACCTTCTGTCTTTTCACCACGTTTGTCTTTATCCTCTTCTAGGTTCAGATGGTTTGTCATGCAGGATCTCCACCCTGTAACCAGAGGGAGACCATGGTGACCATGAGGATGCTGGTCTGGGATCAGTCACGGAGGGCAGGAAGCTACTGCACTCTCACCACCCGGCTGGGTTACGTGGATTTATCCCAAAATGCAGAGTTTTTCGTGCCATTCTATGTTGCCCTGTTGCTCCACACTGCCTCTGCAGGGTGCAGTTCAGCACACAGCTTCCTGACAGACAGAGTCAGTGTTTGTCAGTCTTCAGTCAGAAGATTTTGTCCCGATACTTGTCACAAATAATATAACTCTGATCTTTTGCTTTGATTTGCTTGCTCATAAATGCAGGTGCACGGTCAGGGTCTAATATCCGCTGTGTTGGGAACAGATGAGTTCAGCAGTGCATGATGAATAGAGCAGTGGATCTTTAGAAATGAAACAAACATGAATGTCATCACTCCTGAGTGTTCGTACTGAACCAGATCAAATCTTGAACACATTACAATTAGGGTAAAATAAAAAAAACACAGGGAATTAAAACAAACTTTTAAACAACTCAAAGCTGTCTTGTATAAATTGCCTTGTTTATTGTAAATTGTCTGATGTAAATTGTCTTATGTCTTATGTAGATTGTTCTAGCGTGTCCAGAAGAGGTCATTAGCCTTGATGACAACACTCCATGCTCTGAACAGGCCCTGAACATGAATAATCCACCCAGAATAACATCCAGCCTATAAATCAAAAAGGACAAAATAGAATATCTAGACTACAGCAGGTGAGTGTTGATAAAACTGCTCATTTTATTTATTTTCTTTTTTTGCCAGTAAAGCCAGAGCTAATAGTCACTTGTAATGTGGGCTTTTGTACATGGTTGGGAGTTAATCCACTAAAACCCATGTGTTTGCTCTTGAATCACTGGATTACATGCAATAATGATTAAAGCGTAATTTCTTAAAGAGCTTTATCTAGGCCTCACAGCACAGACACACAGCTGCAGAAGAGCAGTACAGACACACAGCTGCAGAAGAGCAGCACAGACACACAGCTGCAGAAGAGCAGCACAGACACACAGCTTACACTGCGGTTGCACCACACACTCCCATACACACACGCAAGCACCACACACACACACACACACACACTCAGGTTGAAGATGTTACTTTGTACCTGACTGAAAGTGTCTACATAAGGAATTAGCTCCACAGGTCATCTGAACTTGACGTCCCTCTGATCTCAGATCAGCACGTTCACTCGGACTTGGTGTGACCCAGTAACAGCCTGCTGGGTGCAGTTGATCACTTTCTTTCTCTTAGCCGTGTTCAAATCGGTCTTTGTGGGAGTCGGTTTGTCTCCTGAAGGGTGGGACACACGTGACTGTTTTTCCTGATCTTGTTCTGCCTCTTTTGTAAATGTAACACTTGCTGCTCAATGTAACACTAAATTGCTGAATGAACGTCAGGATCCAGTAGTTTTTCTGGCACAGACTGGTCTGCTAACGGTTCATGCAGTGGTTTAATCACATACTGTACAGATAGTAGACACTATACACTATCGATGTCTCCTGCATGGTGTGATGGTCCTGTTTACAGGACTCAGTCAGGCTGGTAGTCGTGACGCCTGAGCAGATCAACGTTACCTCGACGGGCTGCCTGGCAACAACCTTAAACAACAGCCGGTGGAGACCGAAGGCTCTGACTGCCCTGTTCTCCAGTGCCCCCCAGACCCTGGGGCTGCATGCTCTCCGTAGGGCTGATCGCCTCCCTGCTGGGGCTCCTCTGTACTGCCTCATGCCTCCGTAGACCCTCGGAGGGCATTGAAAGTGTCCAGGAATGAGAAGCATTGAATATGGTCGCTGACCTGCAGTGTTTCCTGGTCCAGGTGTTACCACCTTTTGCCTTCTAGCAGTGTTTCCTAGTACCAGAACTCCAGCACTGTGGCTGTAACACCTGCGCCAACATGCCTGATTCATCCTAACTAAAGATTTATTTGTGATTTTAAAATGAGAGTATTGGAAGAGTAAAATGTACAGCCCACAGGTACTACTACAGTCTCAAAGCATAACGCATCTGAAAGCATACACGGGGCGGGGCAGGGGGGGGGGGACAAGGCACAGGGCAGGAGGTTGAGCTTTCACAGAGCACCTTGATGTTAATGAACAGTAAACATGCTCATACAGTAGCAGCAAAGCATTAAAGGCACGTTGAAAAGGGATCATGACCCGTCAGCGTTTAGCAGCAAAAGGGAGCAGAAACTGTCAAAATGCTGCGTTCAAATACCAGAAGCAACAAGTGTTTGTTTTTAAACTAAGTAAAGAACGTAGTGAGTCCTCACAGGGTCCCTACAGCTGGGTTAGGGGTTAGGGTTAGGGGGGGTTAGGGGTTAGGGGTTAGGGGTTAGGGTTAGGGGGGGTTAGGGGTTAGGGTTAGGGGTTAGGGGGGTTAGGGGTTAGGGTTAGGGGTTAGGGGTTAGTGTTAGGGTTAGGGTTACGTTTAGGGTTAACCCTGGGGTTATATGAAACAGTGTAGGATTTTTTTTACCACTAGGGTTTTTGTGCTTTAACACATGGGCTGAAATATAGTGGTGTGGGTAAAAGACAATGCAACAGAAAGGTCAGCACCAACACAAACCTTCCAGGGGTGAACACTGTCTCCCTTGCGCTTCTTGGAGACACTGGAGACCATGAAGGTTAAGGCATGAAGCTACTGGGGAAAAATCACTGAAGAAACATTCCTGTGCTTTAAGATCGGAAACCTCAACCCGTCTCTGCACAGGGAATTGTCATATCGTTCAGTGAACATCCAGATGGAGCTGTTTTGAACATGACGTCCCAGCCCAGAAACATCCACCAGACTCCTCACAATGCACCTTCTGCACCTGACACAAGTGAACCTGGAGTCACCACACCACAGATCTCTGTAACCCTTCTGCCTTGTGATATCAGCTGTGATTTTATCAACGGTCTGGACACCACTGAGCAGTAGCAGCTTAAGGACTGTTTACTACCTCACGTACAGGACACGTCCATCTTGCAATAGCATTACCCTGCAAGCCTGAATCTCCCACACACAGCTCTTATAGCCTGGCAACCTTGCATCTCCTATGCAGAGTTCTTACAACTCTCTCCCTCTCTCTCTCTCTCTCTCTCCCTCTCCCCCCCCCCCCCCCTCTCTCTCTCTCTCTCTCTCTCCAAGTAGGTGTACGAGTGTCTCTGTTATTGCTTGTGTACGTATGTGTGTGTGTGTGTGTGTGTGTGTGTGTGTGTGCAGGGACAGGAGGTCCAGACAGAGTCCTGGTTTCTGAGTGACTGTCGGCAGACTGCTGGTTTAGCACAGGTCAAAAGTCCCTCCTGTAATCCGATACACGAGGAGAGCCTTTCCCTGCCCACACCGGTGTCTCCAGCAGCCCAGGTGGAGTGTGCTAATCTCTCTCAACTCACCCCCTACATAGAAGGGTGTATTAACCTCACTCCCTTCACCCCCACAGGGCAGTGGGAGGTACAGTGACTGATGGAGCAGTAATTGAATAATGGGACCCTTTGTGAAATGTTATAGATTAGTCATCAAAATTGGAAAGCAGTGATTTTTATTTTTATTTTATTTAGCAGTGTTTTTTATTTCATTTTGATTCTTTAGATTTAATTCTTTAGATTTGGATTCCTGACTGACTTCAGCAAAACACAGACAACATGCATTGATGTAACCGCCCTGTAGTAATTCTCTCTCTCTCTCTCTCCACCTCCCCACCCCACCCCATGTAGGACAGAAATGCTACCCATGGGCCTCCCTTAGATGTAGGACAGAAAAAAAACATTTAAAATGGCATCTCCGTACTTTCTATTTCATTCATGTGTGTAATACAGCAGGAGCACCCTAGTATTGGGACACTGTCAACGTATTTTTACCAGTGTTGGTGAATCAGCGCCCTCTGCTGGTTGTTTCGTGTCGGTTACTAGTGTTAACACCACATGCCATGTATCTTAAAATCGTGCGATTTTTAACCCAATTATATATAATTATACATCTATACATCTTACTTTTATTCCTCGTTTTATTTTGTGCTGCAACCGACCGTAACTTTATCTTGTTTGTGTCTTATGCGTTCTTGTCCACTTGATGGCGCTGTTGCCATTAGCCAATTTGGATTAAGTTTCGTTAAAAACATTAAAACCCTGAAATCAGCTGTACAGTGATGGTTGTCTTATTGATGGTGTAGGCTGCTCTATGGTGAGTGATTTTGTTAAGCGTTTCGTGAATAATATTTGCGAATGTTCCGTTGCTTTTTGTTTTCTTTCTAAGACATATAAATAAATAAAAAAAACACGTAAAACACGTAAACACGTATACCCGATGTGGAAACAGCTCAGCCCAAACGAAGCCCACTGTACATGCACAGAGTCAAGGGGGTCAGTAAGAAGAGGGTAAAAAGTTCTCAGAATGATGTACGTTCATAGCTATAAAGTTCCAAATATACCGATGTGTAGTGCTGTGGTGGCATTGATTTTCTGCGCCCTTGTTCGGTATTCGTAAATTGTTGAAGAGTCCTTCGCTTAGCACATCAGCTCATGGCCTTGACGTGACACAGAGCTGCGGTACAGGTTAAAGTAGCTCGTTTCTGTTAACTGCTTCCTGTTACTGCTTTCCGTCGACTGATGAAGAAAATTGCAGCAAACGAGCACTATACGTTGGAGTCTCTTTTATACTAATTTGTATTAAATTATTGTGGGATAACTACCCGTGGTCATCGGGCAGTTGAGTTAATTCTTCGTGTAGACATTGCTGTATTAATAAGCAAGATGAATGTGGTGGAGTCCTGTTGTGTTAAATAATTCATTATGATCCCATTTAGTGTAGCGGGGCTTATGGGACTCGGGGGAGCAGCTCGCACAGTTTAGACCTCGACTGGAAAGCACTGAAGCACTCAGGTCAATCCAAGACTTCAGGTTAGTGTAAGGCTTCAGTTCATTTTGATGAAAGAAATTGAAAAAACCCTCAAAAACGTTCAAAGCAAAAGGCCTGTGGCTAACCCCTAAGCCACGCGACATTTTACAATTTATCTTTTTAAAAATCTAATATTACTTTTTTTTCATGTAGTCCAATGACACAGCAGGCCCAGAGAGGGTATTTGAAGAGATGCCTTTATCTTTCAGGTCCAAATCATATGAGTTCTATTTTCCTGAACCACAGCTACTTGGACAATGGTACATTTTTGTTGTGTTAAGCACTTTAGACTAGAGATCGTTTGTATAGAGCTTAAATGCTTTATAGCTACGGCCTTTTGTGATGGCAACAGAGTGCCTCTTAATCCAAGTCTTCCTCTTCTCCTGACATTTCCGTCATCTCCTGTCAGGGTCGTGGATTTAGGCACTCCCCACACCTCCCCTCTCTCCTCTCCTCATCTCCCCTCATCTCCCCTCATCTCACCTCACCTCCCCACCTCCCCTCATCTCCCCTCATCTCCCCCACACCTCCCCACACCTCCCCCTCTCCTCTCCCATCTCCCCCTCATCTCCCCCCCTCCCTCCCCACACCTCCCCCTCCCCCCACACCTCCCCTCTCCTCCCCACACTTCCCCACACCTCCCCTCACCTCCCCTCATCTCTCCACAGGATGCCCAACCCTGATGGTTCTGTGGAGGTGTATGAGCCCTAAAGCTGTCAATCTGGCATCAGTTCAAACTGTTTTTCATGTTTACCAATTTGCCCTGTCCGTTTTAAATAAACCACAGAATGAAGATTGTGGCAGTAGAGTGTTTATGTTCCATTATGATTTACTTTGACTCATAAATGACTCCATGCAGGGATTGGAGAGAGCGGTTTAATCGAATCAGAAAAAAATGGCCAGATCTTGGACTGCTTCAAGATTGGAAGCGTCAGGCGTGTTGCTTCTGTGAATGTCCTCGGTCCCGCTGAGAGGAGTAGCTTCCTCTCTGGCTGACTGCCCACTCATTCTCTACACTTCAAAAGGCAGTATTTACTACAACACATATCTTACAGCAGGCAGCATTAAGTTCCTACCAGAAACAACACAACACAGACCTCGCTAGACAAACCTGGCCAAAGAGTTCTCAAACAGTGTGAGCAGGTGGGTTGCGAAGTGCTAGCCCTTCGCTTAATTTATTTAGTTGTTTGAGGTGAGACGACGTACAGAAATACTATGACATACAGAAATAATATGAAAGAAATATTTTTTCACAGGAAACGAGGCTTTTCGACCAATCGTGGCTGAGGGCCGGGAACTCCTGCCTCTCTGCCACACACACACTGTTCACACCTAATTGAACCAGGAGGACTGTAGGCATGAAGTCTACCGTTTATCAAATGCACTTCTGTGAATCATGTATATATATGACAGTGAGGTTTAGCAATATGTAAGACCCTGACATTTCATTCTTAACCTAATCCAAGGTGAAGTCAGTTAGCAGTGTAAATGAAACCCGCCCTATAAAAGCTCCGCCCCTAGAAAAGCTCCGCCCCTAGAAAAGCCACTGCCCAATCGCAAAAGAAGAAGTTTGTTGTCCCATCAGCTCTGTGTACACGTACTGTATGACTAAGCAAGTTTGGGGAGGTTCCTAGAAGAGGCAGGGACCGATTTCTGATCTGCCCTGGTGTCAAGAAGATGCACGACCACAGATGATTTGAACTGTCGTTTGTGTGCCAGACTCCCCGAGAGAAAGAAAAAACATCAATCCATCCCCAATATCTCTGAGAAACAACATCGTATATCATCCCTCAAGGGCATCACACACTGCCATTTCTTTTACACAAGATGATTTAGAGTATCTGGAAGGCCAGCAACCCGATAACCTTAAGAGAGGTAAGAAAGGCACCGGAGTGAGGAGGGGTGGGCTGACTTGTTCTTCTTCCTCACACTCCTTCCTCATCTTCCCTCAGGCCGCTCACATGCCTAAGTTGACCTCCGACCCCTCAGGGTCGTGACCTCCTGACCTCCCCAGCAACCTCCTGAACGCCTGCTGCCCTTTAGTCAAAAAGTGAAACAGTCCTGGCCGACCTCGTGTTCCCCTCTCGCAAAGGTATGTGAGTGTGCTGACCCTACATGACCTTTCATTAGCTCTTCCCTTTATTGCTCTGCCTGTTCCCAGCTGCCTTGTCAGCACATGGGAGCAGAGGAGGGTGTTGGGTGGAGGGTGGTGTTGGGTGGAGGGAGGTGTTGGGTGGAGAGTGTGGTGGGGGGGGCACAGTGTGTCCACTACCTTTTTAGTTTAAACACAATGATTAACATTCACCATCTCTTCGTCTTGTGGACGACTCTGCTCACACACCCCTCTTATCTCTAAACTTGTGTCCAGGGTCTTTGGACACACAGATTGTTTCAGTCAACGTCAACATTAGCCATTACTCACATGGACAACTGATCACTGCTTGGTGCAGTTTGTGGAAGTGTAAACTGACCAGTCGTTTAAGGTTTTTGCATCTACTTTATGACGGTGGAGTACTGAACATGTTCACAGTAGAATCTCCTTGGTGTCTGACCACTGTTGCTCATGGCGGCCCCACAGAATTGTTGGCGCTTTTTATCTGTGTTGTATGATAATGTCCAGGGGGTTTGTTTTGTAGGGGAAGGTGATTGGTACTCTCTGAGAACTACAATTCCCAGTGGACCCTGCTGTACATCTGCTAAATGATGACTCCCTCCTTTCCCTCATGGGAAAAACACACAAAATCTGACTGGTGGGCTAAGACGTTTGTAGTCCAGCTTTGGAAACCTCAAGATATTTCAAGAGGTTCACTAGCTTTGGAGCTTTTTGGGGGGGGGGGGGGTAGGGAGGGGGGGGAGGAGAGGAGTGGGGAGGGGAGGGAGGTGAGGGGAGAGGGGAAGTGTAGGGAGGGGGGAGGGGGGGGGGGGAGGGGGGGGGGGGAGGGAGAGGGGGGAATTGCAGGGAGGGGAGGATGGGGAGGCCAGGCTAAACATTCCAAATGCAGTCAGTATTTAGTTATATTGGCTGTAGTTTGCTGACAGACAGACAGCAGCAGTAGGTCCTACAGCACTGTGGGTCTGGGGGTCCAGCACGCTGCAACTTCCAGTCCCCTCTCCTCACACCCCCCCATCTCCCCTCCCCCCTCCCTCCACTTCCCCTCTCCTCTTCCCCTCTCCTTGTAGCCTTCTGCCCGCACTCTGAAGTGTCGGTACCACGTGGCCAGACTCACGTCCTCTGGCTCAGAACCGACACCTGAACTTGACACTGAACATACAGAACGCACGACCATCGGCTCCTACAGGAACTACAGGAACTACAGGAACTACAGGAACTACTCTACTCTGGTCATTCCACTGTGTATTTTCTCCCTTTTGGGCAGTAGTGAGACTTGTGTAAGAGAGACTTGTGCACATAGCCATCAGGGGTATTTGCTGCTTGTCTGAGACCTGCTGGCTCTCTGGTGACATGCACAGCTGCCGTTACTTCAACACTGCTCATTTCGTCTAGTTTGCCTGTGCGTGTCAAGGCTGCTTGCGCTTCCGCAGGGTTTTCCCACTGCCCCCTCGGTGATCTCTGACCTCCGGTGACCTCACACCATGAGCTGGCCTTTGGAGCTGGAGTGGGCGGGGCCTAATTACAGGCAGGGCAAGAGTGAGTGCTGTAAAGAGGTTCATGCTTAATGATGACAAAGCACTGCTGATGCTTCTTACCTTTTAATTGGTCTATTTTTGCCTGTTGTTCCCCTTTACAAGACGGCAGCAGCTCCAGAGCCTCAGGGCTCCTCTGTGATTCGCTGCCTGAGCGTATTCGCTATTCTGGGGGCTGAAGTTGTATTTCAGAGCACTTTGTTTAATCTTAGCTGAGCGGAGTTCCCACTGCACTGACAGCACATGGTGCTCGCTGGCCTAACAATTACACGAACACCTTTTAATATTAACCGCCAACAAACGGTTGTGTATCGTAAGGCAGGTCTACATATCGTGGATAAAAACACAATGTATTTCAGAAACTACAGTAAAGACAAAACAGCAAAACAACCAAAAAAACAATGATCCTCTGACCTATTTCAGCCCCAGCAGGTCCACTGTGTGGGGAATAAAAGGGACAGACTATTTGCCCTGAGACCTAAATATGTGTAATATTTCGTTCACCTATAAAGGACCGTGCAGTAAAAATGGGCTGTTGGACAACAGAGGGTCTCAATTCCCCAGCAGAACCAAGTGGCGTGTGTTTCTCCCCTGTGTGTTTCTCCCCTGTGTGTTTCTCCCCTGTTTGTTTCTCCCCTGTGTGTTTCTCCCCTGTGTGTTTCTCCCCCGTGTGTTTCTCCCCTGTTTGTTTCTCCCCTGTTTGTTTCTCCCCTGTTTGTTTCTCCCCTGTTTGTTTCTCCCCTGTGTGTTTCTCCCCTGTGTGTTTCTCCCCTGTGTGTTTCTCCCCTGTGTGTTTCTCCCCTGTTTGTTTCTCCACTGTGTGTTTCTCCCCTGTGTGTTTCTCCCCTGTGTGTTTCTCCCCAGTCTAATTCCCACTCTGCATGTGTACAGTTAAAAGCTGGATGTGGTTATTCCTGCGTGGCCATGTGGCTGGTGCCTGCGCTGGGGTTGCTACCACCTACACTTTAATAGGATAGTGCAGTAAACCCATTTTCTGGTCAGCAATTTCACGTTCCTCCCATACAGTGTGAATTAAGAAAAGCCGCAGAAGAAGAGGCTTCATCGTCGGGGGTGGAGGGGGTGGGGGGTTCCTTTCCGAAGGAGATCCATGCTTGCTCACACTCCTCACACTCCTCCTGTGTGCGGCCGTGCCGCCCTGATCACCACCAACCCCACCTCCCCCACAACCCCACCAACACCAACCCCACCAACACCACCACCAACTCCACCTCCTCCTCACATCCAACCACTACCTCTTCCCACCCTGTTAAAACGTGTGCAAGTTTATAAGGTTGGTCAGAGGAGGAGTTACTGCCTGTCCAGTCCAGTTCATCAATTAAAAACCCCTGTGACCTTCTTTGACCTATATGAGGGAGCTCGACCCTTTCTGCATGTGAGCACCGTAAACCTTTCGCCTTTACAAATGGGTCTGGGAACTGCAGGTAAACGTTGGCAGAAGAAGCCCATGATGGGCCCACCCATCAGAGAGCTGACCCTGAGGGCCAGCGCAGCATCTCCTGCGTGGGAGGGCGGAGAGGGACAGGCCCCCCCCCACACGGAGCCATCTGGCCGAATCAGCAGCCACCATTCAGAAGAGAAAAGTGCCTTTTTCTTACCTTAAAGCTGAAAGCTCACAGGCAGTATGTGTGTGTGTGTGTGTGTGTGAACTGGTAGAGTTTTAGGGGTGGGAGTGCGCAAAGAGATGAGAGGTGGATGAAAGGGTGGAGTGGGGGGGACGGAGGGGCAGTAGGAACAGGAAGTCATCAGACACACCTCGCCGTCCCGCCCGAACAGGAAGTCATCAGACACACCTCGCCGTCCCGCCCAAACAGGAAGTCATCAGACATAGCTCGCCTTCCCACCCAAACAGGAAGTCATCAGACACACCTCGCCGTCCCGCCCAAATAGGAAGTCATCAGACACACCTCGCCGTCCCGCCCGAACAGGAAGTCATCAGACACACCTCGCCGTCCCGCCCAAACAGGAAGTCATCAGACACACCTCACCGTCCCGCCCCAAACAGGAAGTGATCAGACACACCTCGCCGTCCCGCCCCGTCCCGCCCCTGCTTGTCTCGGCACTCGGGAACGTCTCGCTGGGCTTTGGGCTCCAGCTGGTCCTGCGCGATCAGAAGCTCTGAGCTACACCCACCGTGCAGTTAAGATGTCAATGCTGCTCTTCCTCAAGGTCAACACACCCTAATGAGAATCCACCACGGAACACAGTCATTATCGGCTAGCGACGTCATGGCGAAGGGGAAAAGCCTAATTATTCCAGGGCATGTATTAGATGAAGGGCCTCTCTGCCAGCATCCTGAGAGGAATAGTTGGAAAGGGATTAGATTTCCCCAAATACCCCTTTGTTTGCTCCTCCCATGTGTTAATTGCACTCTCCTCTGGCATATACCTGTTCCCTACTAAAATCATAAGTGGCCTTTTATATTTAATTCCCTAGTATGTATTCCTGGTAAACATCCAATGTAAGCGTTCTCTGTGGAATATCTAATGGATGTTTAACCTCTGCTGGTTCCAGGCGAGGTCCAGGCAGGGAGAGCACCACAGCATCCCTGCTCTGATCTGAAGGTCACTGCCTGCCATGCCAAAAGGGCACATCAATTTTTACAGCTCTCCCGAGGAATGCCACGCCCTCACACTCCCCCCCCAACCAATCACCTTGCCTCCTGCAGAGAGATGACTTTCATTGTTTCTCAAGGCGTTGATTTGTGTGATGTCCGCTCAAGCACGTGAACGGAGTAGAAAACAATTTCTCAGACGTAACTTTTATAAATGAGTGACAGCACCTCAGTTCTAGACACTCTTCTCTTTATCTGTGGATAAAGACAAAATGAGATTTCCAGAGCTCAGGTGGAGGAGAGTGTAAGTGATCAATAAGCGTGAATCAGGGTCACGCGGGTCATCACCACAGCGCAATCATCCGAGAACATGAAGAACAGAAGCAAAACTGGGCGATGATCCTCTATCAGACCCAGCAAAACTGGGCGATGATCCTCTGTTATCAGACCCAGTTTGTGGCTGTCCTACTTTTCAGCACAGACGATCTGCCTTTTCTCTCTATCTCTCCTTTTTCTCTTCCTCTCTCGTCTTTTTTTTTGTTTTGTAGTGCTGTCACAAGACGAAACAATTGCAGTGTTCAGTCATTGGCAGCTTCGGGAGGGAAGGAGATGAGACGAAACAATCCAGAATAAACACGTGAAACACGAGGAAGGGCCGCGAGGAAGAGGAAGAGTGAGTCATCACTGATCGCTGAGCCCTGGTTCCCCTGGACAGAAGCTGCACGAGTTCACAGAGCCCCATCACAGACCACCTGCTCTGTCATTAGGGACCACAGAAGCTTTCAGGTGGGTCTGGAGTTTAATCACTGCGTTTAAAGAACTGGGCTGCACCTCTCCAAGGACTTTCTGGTGTTAGAAACATTTATCCCCATTGTGTATTTTCTTATCTACTCACAGATAAAGGTTTCTAAATATTTCTGTAAAATACAGAAATTACGCTCATACACAGGTTTTTTAAAACTGAGGTAATGCATGTATTTTTAAATCCCTCCACAGCCATAATAAATGTTTATATTTCTCAGAAACCACCTTCTCTCATGGCTTGAGAGAACATGTTGAAGTCTGAGAGGGTCCAAGCGTCCCTGTGGTCAGCGTCGGCGGTGTACTTGATGCTGCCTGGCCGTCCCACTGGAGCTCTGCCGTTTCCTGAGTGACGAGGCGTCACTCCTTCCTCTCCCCATCGCTCCTAATGCAACCGCCAGCGTGGCCACGGCTGTAATGGAGCCCTGGAGGAGCAGCACAAGGTGAGCGCCGCCTCCCCTCACCACTCTGCAGCGCTCCGGTTGCTGCGACCGTCAACAGACGCGTCCGGTACCTTGTTGACAAGGCCACAAGGCCAGATGGCCTGGGCCCACTGCTTTCCCATTAGGGTAAAAGCTGCATGAGCCACTCGGTGGCAGCAATGGATGACAATACTGCCGCTGAGCAGCTGACAGCTGATTACTTCTGATTTGGCCTCTGTTTGCTCCATCCACAAGAGATCTCAGGTCTCCACCGTGGGGCTGTGTGGCCCCCTGGCCTTTCGTTAGCACAGAGCCCTGTGCATATATAATGCTTTGCATTTTATGATTGTTTAACAAATAACCCCCCGTGGTCCGGGTTGCCCTCCCAGTGGGAAACTCCTCCTGTTCTCGTGAGGGGGGGTTTAACCCAGGCAGCTCTCATACTGAAGAACAACTGTAGTTATTGCAGGCCTGAGTCATTGGGAAATGAAGACTGTTTGAATGATGAGCTGTTTATGTAAATAAGGGAAATAAATCAGCATACATTATGTTTGCATGATAATGAGGTGCAAAATAGATCAGGTGTGTTCAAGTCTGAGCCAGGGAAAATGACAAAGAAAGGTTAATATGTCAAGTAATATTAATCTTAATTGTGTATTGGGGAATGTTGTATTTGGCTCTGTTGTTTTATAAGGTGGGCGTTAGGAGGTGATGTACATGTAGGGCGGAGCACCTCCTGTGTGAGGGGCGGAGCACCTCCTGTGTGAGGGGCGGAGCACCTCCTGTGTGAGGGGCGGAGCATCTCCTGTGTGAGGGGCGGAGCTCAGCCAGGCTTTCGTTGTGTCTCTCATTACTTGGACAGGTTTAGTGTTGCTGTCTCCTTGACCTCCTGTCTAATCTGTGCACATGACATTGTAAATATGATCCATGGATTGTTGGATTGTCCATGATGTCATCTTCTAGAGGAAGTTCCTGCTGCAGACTGCCATATTGTTAAGTGTTTCAAGTTTGGGGCGGTGTGTTAGTTTAGGACTTAGAAAGCTGTGTGTGTGTTTGTGTGTAGCAGCAGATAAATGTAGGAAAAGCTTTCTGCAGGTACAGATGCTGGAGGAGGTTCCTCAGGGGAAGAGCAGGTCACAGCAGCAGAGAACATTGCCAGCGTTGTCGAAACATGTGACCAGTTTGTGTGATTGTCCATGTATAAGTGTGTGTGTGTGTGTACACGCTCTGTTTGTGTTGGATCTGCCGATGCATGAAATAGGACTCAGGTAAGCACACTGCCCCAGGCTGTCCTGTGTCTTCCACCCAGTGATTACTTTAGCACATTGATTTCACTCACTCCCCAGACAGGATCAGTTGATTGACCGGGTGCAGGAGTTCAGTGGTTCACTGCTGAACCTGTAGACTCGATGTGCTGGGAACACTTAACGAATACAGGCTATAAAAACAGGCCTTGCCTCCCCCCAGGCTCCTCCCCCCAGGCTCCTCCCCCAGGCTCCTCTCCCCAGGCTCCTCTCCCCCAGGCTCCTCTCCCCCAGGCTCCTCTCCCTCAGGCTCCTCCCCCCAGGCTCCTCCCCCAGGCTCCGCCCCCAGGCTCCTCCCCCAGGCTCCTCCCCCCAGGCTCCCCCAGGCTCCTCCCCCCAGGCTCCTCCCCCCAGCCTCCCCTGTATGAGCCACAGTGCTCCAACTCTCTGGATGGTGTGTTCATACTGGTGGGGATCAATCAAACATCAGACATTGTTCTTCCCTACAAACACTTGATGGATTAAGGTCGAAAAATGTATCTCAAAGTGCATTTATGATTTTGCTTCAAGAATGCTCAGTGTGGTTCAGTTGCCAGCAAGTGGCTCCTCTGATTATTACAGACAAGCTTGGTAAAAGATCTCAGGAAGATCTCCATCTGCTCCTCAGGAGCTAGCAGGTCCAGACGGTCAGCTCCAGCTATTGCCACCCCGCTCCAAACCAGCGCCACTCACACACACCGATGCAGTCACACGTGGTTTGTACTGAGCACCACAGTCATGTTGCTCTTATCTCCTCTCTCCCAAAGGTCACAGCAGACAGCAGTTTTGGGACATTACCCACAGATGAGCACCATAAGGCCACACTAATAAGTAAGACCTATTGGCAGAGCGTTCCGGAGCCTCTGAGTGATAAGTGCTTGTGCCTGATCAATGGGAGGCACCATGCTGTTAGTGGCAAAATCAATATTGTTTTATTTGCTATTACAATGGTGGGGCTTGTTGCAAATGAGTACCAGGACAGAGTTACTTTGGAAGCCGAGTCTCACTTCTGCAGCCCCCTGGAGCGTTTTAATAAAGAGATCAGCGGCTGACAGCCTGTGAGGCCTTTTGCCTTGAGGGCAAGGGGACACTGCGGTTCCTGCCTTTAGGGCAAAAAAGACATTCAAAGCAGACAAGTCAAATAGGTTCTGGTAATTCTCCATACAGCTTGTTTGTGAAACCTGGAGTAAGTCAGTCTATCACATTGTTTAATAGGAAAACAAACCTTCATTAGGTTAACCCAGCTTACAGGTTCACTTGGTAAGTACATTTATAGATCTGGTGCCACGCCCCATTTATCACAGCCATCCTCTGACCTGTCCCTCATAAATACATGTTTCTGCAGTAGGGACTGGAGACTGTATGTGGATTGATTATAGCAGCACTTCAAAGGTCATCATATATACTGATCACCCAGAAACCTAACCTGTCATTTGGGCCAGGGTTAAGTGAACGAAAATTTCCGATGAGCGGTTACATAGTGGAGATAAAAGAGTCATTGTAACATTTCCGTTTCCAGTTAAATAAAGTGAAGTATCCATCCGTCATGCAGCCCATGGATGGCAGACGATCACAGAGCAGAGCGACGATCCGGCTCTCTGCGACAGAACACCCCCCCACCCCCGCGGGGCTTCTGACCTTTACCATTCAGACTTCAGTGAGGCTGGATCAATCTCCCCCAAGGAGATCCCACACACTGCAGTCATATGAAGTCTGCCAGAAGAGGATCTCGAGCACCCGTGAGTGTGTGAGTGTGAGTGTGAGTGTGAGTGTGAGTGTGTGTGTGTGTGTGTGTGAGTGTGTGTGTGTGAATTCAGAGAAAGACTAAACAAGCCGTGACCCTGAAAACAGTCGTGTTTCATTATCAAATGCAATATTTCCAGCTGCACCCTGTTCACAAGGCCAAGCATGACGTCACTATACTTTATATCACAAATATTTTGACTGAAGATCTATATTTAATCTGTTTAATGAAATTTACTGTTGCACAATAATGGGAGATTAATAAATGTTTCATTCAGAGAAAGTAAACAGCAGAAACAAAATCCTGAGGTGTTTATTTCTCCTCTAAAATCTCATTTGGATAGATTTTGATAATTTTTCAGTATCTCATTTCATATAAACTTTGATTTCCCTGTCATGTTTACAGTTCATTGTTTGTTTACATTGTCTCATTATAATATCTCACTCTTAGGGTCACCCCAAGCGAGCGACAATTCACCCCCAAGTCTCTACGCCAGTGGAGTGGTGGTGTCATGACCAGAGTGTGCATGTACACGTGAGTCTCAGCGTCCCACAGGCAGCCACATCGTCTCTAGTCCCCCGTGTCCCCCTCACCTTGATGCGCAAGTACACAGAGGACAAACAGGACATGTCCTGCTCCCGCGGGGTCGTTTGTCTGCCACTGCACCCCACTAAGACTTCCCAGACTTCATCATGTTTAATACAATGTCATCGATAGCATTGCGCTTTGCTGCCAGATGACCTCAAAGATTTAAGCCCTCTATTATCCCACCTCTTACCCTCCCTCACTGCAACAAACCAATTATGATACCAAGTTGCAAAATATTTCCCATCTTATAACACTATAAAGTATCTCCCCCCCCCCCCCCACCCCCCTCACTCCCATGATTCATCAGGGCTTTCTTTCGGAGCAGACATGTCGTCGTGCCAAGGTGGTGGTGTTAATAAGGCTCAATAGCTTTCCTAGATGATTATCTGTGACAGCTTGGTCAGGAATTAGCCCAGTTCTCGCGCCCCCGTGGGGAGCAGGTGGAGAGCGGCCCATGGAGGCACGCGGCCGTCTCCACGGCAACTTTCAAGCAGCCGCGGGACCCTGGGCCGCTCGGTCTGTTCCGCAGACACTTTAACCTTCATCTCCAAACAATAAAACAAGATCTGGAGAGGGAGAGATGGCAGGAACATTGGACACATCTCCACATCTCCTCAAGCCAACGTGTTCTTCATCCTCATTGGATCCTGCTAATCAAGGGGGAGATAGATGCACCACCCTAACACTCAGTGGGTGACAAATATATTATTAACCGGAGGGAGACATGTGACCTTGCCCATGTCACCCTAACCCTACTGGCAGTCATTCCACCAGCAGGAAACAACCTTCATATTAAATCCCTGCAGAGGTCAATAAACTAAATAATTCACAGAGGTCATTCACTTTGCACTGAAAACTGCTTTAAAAAAAGAGAGAAGACACACACACACTTGTATTTACACACACAGGGCAAGTGATACACACACACTTATATGTACACACACAGGGCAAATCTTTAACTATGATGTGACAGACAGCAACCTTATGTAAGGAAAAACCTGTGATATTGATCCATTTAAATCTGTGACTCACTAGAAACTTGTGAATGTGCATGTTCAAATATTTCAGTGATGTGCACCTCTGGGCAAAGACATTTTTGTTATGCTCATGTTATTCATATCTGCATGAGGAAAACACATCAGCTCGCAACAGAAAGGTCACAGTTAAGGAACATCAGCACAGCCAATGGGGCTAGGCCACGATAGCAAGCCAGTGATGCATTCTGGGAGATGGCATCGTTGCTCATGTCAGTGACCAATCACTGGAACCGTGCCTGGACATGTGACGAATAGTTGTGTCTGTGTGGTTAGCGCTTCCTGCTGCAAGTGTTCTGTGAAATCTGCAGACAAGGTCATTGACAGTGTATTACTATAACATCACATATTCTCAGAAAACACCTAGAGGCAGTTTCACCTTGTAGTCTTTACCCCCATGGCTAGGAGTGTCTATCGTGTTTTATTATAACCACCAGGGTGCTGTTCTGTAACAATACTGATTGATTTATCTAGCATGCTAATCTGTGCCGCAAAATATGTTTGTTAGGCAGTTATAGGGATTAACTGCAAAACATGTTTACCTCTGCCGTCTAAACTCGTTAGTCAGGACTGTAAGTCCGACGCTGAAACGCCCAGCAGTGTCGTTGATTCGCCGGGCAGACAGCAGCAGGTGTTCCTGGCCTGGAAATTAGAGGACACGCACTGTAATCCATATGGCAGCGAAAGTAAAACCCAGATATATTTGTTTATCCCTGAACAACTCAAGACTCGGCTAGAAGATTTATGGAACTAGACGGTGGTTGCGTTGTTCACTCTCTGCTGTTGTGACTCGCTCATTACACAAACATCACCATGAGCGCATATGCTACAGGTGTCTGCGTCGCAATGATTGCTGGAGTTGTTTCGTGAGATGGATGCGAGTCCTCACGCGTGCGACGCCACTCGTCCGAGCCGTGTAATTAGACATCGCGTAGCTGACATCTCCAAGTTGCTGACGCTGTGCAGTTTTTCAGCCAAGGCAGCAAGTCTTCAGTCCTATACATCACGAGCTCGGCTCACCTGGCCAACATGCTGTACGGTATTTTGCATAAAACATTTCACAGTTCGGTAAAGCGCAGGCTGTCTGGTGTGACTGCAATAAATGCTGCACAAGTGGCTGCATCGTCGAGCTGAAGAGCAGCCAGCAATAAACATTTAATGTTGTAGCTACAGCAGCTGCCACAGGGCTTTGAACTAACTGGGCGAAGTGAGCTCAGCAGCGAACAAACTACAAGTACAAGCTACAAGTACAAACTACAAGTACAAGCTACAAGTACAAGCTACAAGTACAAGCTACAAGTACAAACTACAAGTACAAGCTACAAGTACAAGCTACAAGTACAAGCTACAAGTACAAACTACAAGTACAAACTACAAGTACAAGCTACAAGTACAAACTACAAGTACAAGCTCCAGCCGCTTCCGTTGAGTAAGAGCCGCAGTTGTACAGGAAAGTTTTTAGAAAATGTGTGTGGATATGAAAACGCTGGAGCAGATGGGGGGGTTGTAGGAGAGACTTTAATTGCATACAGGACAAAGTTTCTGACCTGCAGCGCATTCGGGGGATTGTGTGTCAAACACATCTCAAGGTCAAACTGCTTATTTGACCTGCCTGTTTTTTTGTCAGGAACGTACACAGGAGTTGGTGGATGTATCCAGGAGACCTACGGAGCCAAGTGAATCGGCTCTACACTGCACAGCTGAAATCAGGCTGCTTACGGTAATGGGCTTTTCCTGTTTAAAGAGAAGGCAGATCGACCAGCATTCGCATCATTTACACACTTTATGAAACGCTCGACCCACTGACTTGCTTTAGCGTGAGGGATAAATTTGCTTAATCTTCTCCCAGGACAGATCAGGGCAGCTGGGAGATCCAAGGGCATCTGCGGCTAACGTGGAGCAGCACAAGTGTCCAGTGGCACACCAGGCTGATGGCTTAAATCTGAACTCCATTTGTGTCCGTGACGCCACTCCGCACGTCCCTCACATTACGCGACAGCTGCACTAATATTGAACCTGTACGCAGGCGAGCACGCGGGATCCAGCTGAACGCAACATGCGCAAGCGCGAAACATGGACATCGATATCACAGTGTCATGGAAACGTTACATCCTCTGGTCCTCGAGCCTCGAGTCAGCACTTACTGGGGGGGCGGGGGTGGGGGGGAGGTGTTACCGTATAATATCCTCATTGTGCGTCCATGGAGTTACCCTTTATGGATCCTCTCTGGTGTCTGAGAGAGTTGGAGAGCACGTCTGGGACTGCAGTGCTGTGTGTGTGTGTGTGTGTGTGACCAGACTGCTGTGGTGCTGCAAGCTGCATTCTGTTACCGAGTCACCCACCCCCAACACACACACGCACATACATCCTAAACACACACACACGCACACCCACCCCCAACACATATGCACACATTCTAAATGCACACATACGCACACCCAACACACATGCACACACACCCTAAACACACACGTGCGCACACCCAACACACATGCGCATACTCTAAATACACACATATGCACAACCACCCCATTGCACACGCACACACATACACATGTACACAGTACACACGCACACACACCCTGCCCCCTAACATACCCACACTCACACACTGAACAGGGAGTTTTATCAGCGCGACGTACGGCCTGTTAAAACGCCTCGGCCTGTTCCATGCTGATCTGATAATGAATAAACAGGGGCGATTGAATGTCAATGGCCCCGTGGGAACTAAAGGAACGTGCCTGGGGGCCAGGGACCCCCCCGCAACACACACACACACCACACACCCACACAACACACACACCCTCCTCCCTCTGGTGTACCAGTCGAGAGAGAGAGAGAGAGAGAGAGAGAGAGAGGCAGAGGCAATCCGAGTTTGTAACCTTGTGGAGTCTTTTTGTCCTCCGATCGGCCCACTACGTGCTGGGTGAGGGGGGACGTGCCATCATCTGTCTCCCCCACAGGTCGTCCTCGGGGACACTACAGACAGGACGTCAGGAGGCTGCAGTTAGCGCCTACAGTCACGTCACGGCATCAAACAGACATTTCTGAAAGTAAATATCACTTCAATCTGGATATTTTCATTCTTTGATTCATTTTGGCTGGTCAATTCCTGTTCCACGTAATTACACACACCTTCATTTCAAACCACTGCAGACAAAACTGGTGATGAATGCTGTAATGCGTGGGAATTATAGATAAATGAGTTACGTGTCAGCCATAAAGCTAGCAATTTGACAAGGATGACTAGCTTCAAATGCTGTAAGGAACACATGTGGAGAGAGTGAGTAATGGGATCACTCCAACATTAGTAATAAAATCTCACCAAAGACACATTCTCCACTGTGCTAATTAGACCACTCTGTGGTTCCTGTATGCTGGCACAATGCATTTTATAGCCTATTTATCCTGAATGGGATCCAAGTGCCGTAATGTGCTACAAAACTGCACAGAACCGTGTGCTTCTCTTACAAAAGCTGCCCACAACATCCACAGCATCTCACGAGAGGAGCGTGTGTAGTTAGTAACAAGACCAGCGTGACAGGAAGCGTGTCAGTTTATTTAGTCACCTCCAGTGAACTGGGGCTTCAGTATCAATAGCAGCTTACCGTGTGATGCAGCTGCCAAGAAACCTGTGGTGTTCATGTAAAGGTGGAGAGAGAGAGGGAGAGAGAGAGAGGGAGAGAGAGAGGGAGAGAGAGAGAGGGAGAGAGATGATTTTGGAGTGACAAACTCACAAAAGGCAAATAACTTCAGACAGAAGCGAAAGAATAACAACACCCTAGAATGTTGTGATGTGACTCACACAACATTCAAATCCCTCTGCAGAGCTGAAAATGTTTTTTCAAGTGGCGCTGTCCTTGCTATCTGATATGTAAATTAGGGAGGGGGGACTTTTCAGACCACCCACAGAACCCTCGCAGGGATTAGACAAAGACCAAAGAGCATGAAGTAGGTCATCCAGACCTGCCAGCAAAACTGTATGGAACGGCCCACAACCCGCCTCTCTAAACTAGTTCTTCACATTCACTTAACACACTGGCTCGAGTATACACACACACACGTGTGTAACGTGCGTAAATGCATATACATATGCGGTAGTACACAGACGCAATGGGATCACTCCCACCCTAGATTTCCTTTTTAAGCAAAACATGCAGACGTTACGCGAAGTTTCACAGGAGCCCGCGAGCACGATTTAAGCCCATTTCGCAGCTATTTCTACGCTCGCTGCTCCACACCGACTCACACATTGTAATCCGCGTGTACGGACGCAGTGCCAACGGGAATGGAGATGAACTTTACGGCAGACGTGGGAACGGAAATAAAATATCTGTTAACAAATGTGACATGTTTTCCCCAAATGATTTAATCTAATCTATGAGTTTTATCATAGTTTTCTTTCGCAAGTTTTAAATATTGATAGACAAAAAATTAACATGACAAGTCCAGTAAAAAGGTCTGGAGCTATTAATACTGCTGTGTAAAAACATAGCCTAGGATAGCTATTTTTGTTTAGATGATGGGCCTACATTGTATGATTTAGCAAGAATACTTTTACTACTACTTAGTTTTGTACCGTTTCAAGGTAGAAACTGCTTTTTTGCGACAAGCGGCAAAACAGACCCAAAGCATTTTGCCGTTTCCGTGTCGTCCTTTAACGTAAGAGCGTATTGAAACGTGCAGCGACGCGGTTACGCGCATTACTGCGGCGATGTAGGGGTGATGGGGATGTAAATATTCACTTCGCCGTCGTTCACATCTGGCATCTAGCAGGCCATGGGTCCTCGGTCACTGCTGGACTCTCTGCACCCAGTTCCCCTTCTATCCCGGCCGACGTGCGAGGGGAAAAAAGAAATTAAACATCTCGCAATGGGACTGAAATGAGACACTTTGGCCGTCAGCAGGCCAAAGTGCACGAGAGGACTTTCCACCCCTCTGATGTATAGGAGCAGAGTTCATGTGATATGTAATATGCAGATCTGGGAGACTGTGTTTTAAGGTAATGGATTCTACGTGTTAGTCTTACTGAAACATTTTGGGACAGGGTTTTATGTGATTTGCCATCAAGTAAATCTGGTAATCCATTAGGTCTCTATTTAGGCCACTTGTTTTCAATGCAGCCGAGATGCTGACCTGTGTCTGCTGTGCGAGAAATGTCATATGCGAAACTCATTGCGAACACTGGTATTGATTCACAAATGAAGCCACAGTGTATTGACAGGCAGCTTATTAAAACTGATTGTGGCATCAGACTGTCTTTTTCAATATCCTGGCTCTCTGTAACTGCTTCAGGAATTTTACAGAAAGAGACATAACTTAATTGTGTGTCAGACATGTCTTATCTGCATGCATTATTTCAGTATGCCATACTTAATGTGAAATTGCCTTGAGTCACACAGAGGAAAATTATTTAGGTTTTCTACGTTTTTTGTATGTGTTTGAACTGCAGTGTGTGACAATTCAATAAAGTCTGTGGTCAGAGTTCTGAGGTGAATAAGGAGTTGGTTCCTAGTGCCGCGTCCCTTCTGATTTTCACCTAAATCCGTTTCTTTTTCCTGAGACAAACATCATTAGTGGTGTACAAATAATTCATTTAAACAGTTAATGTGTAATCTAATCCTTAGAGGATCCTGGCACCAAGATCAGTAGGCCAAATTTACATACTGGGAGTCAGAGTACAGTGGGATATCTGTGTCACTGTATGCCTGTTGGCACCTGCCTACGTGCTCAAGGTCCTTTGCTGTCTTGTGGCCTCCAGCAACGTGGTGGCTTACACCATGGAGAGGCGAAGAGGTCAAAGGTTAATATCCTCTGGCCCTGAGGCCTCTTCCCCTTGAGACAGAGAGGCGTCGGAATGTAGACTCTGCCCTGGAGTGCACTCTTGAGAACACGGATCCGCCCCCTTATCCTTTATTGACATGTGAGGGAACAAATGAAATTACACAAAAAGCAGTTTTTTTGGTTCAATTGGATTACCTCATTTCTGGATATAAAATGAATTCTCTTGTGGATTTTTTGCTAAGGTTTGGATTTTAATGTGTCCCAGTAACCTCTACATGAACTCTGATTTGGGGGAAGTTTAGCATAGCACAAATGATTTTTACTATTGTGTAAAAGATGGACATGTTGCCCAATCATTTTCTAATATGGTATGATATGTAGTGTAATCGTTTTAGAGTAACGTATAATGTACCCAGCTGAATGTGGAGATTCTGCTTACACAGGAGACGGTCTTGCATTGTCTGAAAAATAAGAAAATTACTTAAATTCACACATTCACAAAATACTTTGATTAGTAATAGCTGCATTACTAAGGTGACATGAAAACCTAAAGCAAAACTTTACATTCACCTTTATACTTTTGCTAAAAGGTATAAGTCTTAAGTGCATGTCTAAGAATAAAAATCACCCCAAATCTTCTTCAAATAAATGTCAGCTCCACTCCAACTTAAACAGCACAGAGTATTGTTTGTTAAAATACACACTTTATATGTTATGATTCTTAGAAACATTTTGAGCTTGGTTCGTAAATGTACAGAATAGCCATAACATCACTGGACCTCTTTTACAAATAAAAAAGCACACAGACTCTTCTGTTCAAAGGTCAAAGGTTGAAGTTCCATGAACCACAGTTCTGTGAAAAGCTTTGGGCCAGAGGTCAGGTAGCTAGTTGGGGGAGGAATGAAGGGAGGGATATTGTATCTCCATTCATGTGGCATCCGAGGTCAAAGTTCAAAGATGAAAGGTCACTTAAGTTCAAAAGTCAACTTGGCAAGATATCATTGCAATTGCTGGTCCAGTGCTTCCATGAGAAGGGCAGAGAGCAGAGAAATGTAGCATGTATATGTCAGTCAATTATAATTAATAGCAATATACATGGTTGGCTTAAAATAAATGCAGAGTTTAACTGCGGTGTTGCACAAGTTTGTTGAACTTTGAGTGAATATTTTATGCATCAGCAGTGTAATGATTATCTTTTTAATATGGAAAGAGTTGTTTACAGTGTTTCTACAGTAGCGTTAACTGAGATAGCAGAGTTTCATAATTTTTTAACATGTTGGGAGGCAGTGGAGATTTATCAGTTAGGGACACTTCATAACAACTGTTATCTGCTGAACACAAGCTGGATGTGAATTGATGACTAAACAGTGGGACCTTCTAGAAGTACAACTGTACAAATAAGAGTGACTGACCATATTCATCGTCTGAAACCAAGTGCTAACATGTTAAAAATTGAACGGCTGAAAATGTTGGTATCGTCATATTACTATGAGAACTTGAGCAGGATTACGATGCTTATATTTAAACCAGAATCAATAATGTTTCATAGAATCAAATTATACATACACACACACACACACACATATATATATATATATGTATATATATATATAGGTGTGTGTGTGTGTGTGTGTGAGAGAGAGAGAGAGAGAGAGAGAGAGAGAGAGAAAATCTACATTCAAATCGTTCAAATGCGTTTTATGAGTATTTTGTTAAAGTTTCAAGTTCTCGTTTGCGTTGCGTTGCTTCACGTGCTGAGCGACGAGGAGCGGAACGCGCGCGCAGCGGCGCCGGCGGAACTCCTGCACCTTTAAGGGTGTTGTCTGGGCGCGCGCGAGGAGGAGTGTACGTTGCAGAGTTCTCCACAGCCAGGGGATCCCGAGAATAAACAATCCAGTCAGACTCGACCTCAGACTACAGAACTCGACAGTCTCGACACAAGCCTACTCGCGTTTTGGACTCTACTGCCATATCTGTATCGAAGCACAAGAACAAACGAACTCTCCCCGGAGGAAGACGGCCGCGGTGATTCCCCCGGTGTCTAAAGACCAGGCGCTTTTTCGTTTAAGTACCGAGCAGTGAGCAGAAGCAGGTACGTGCCAAGTCGATGTGTGCGTCGCCAGCCAACCAGCTGTCGGAGAAATTACGCCAAGCGTTATAACGCAGGATTTAGATGGTATGTTCCGCATGTCGCACTGCACGCGGGCTTCGTGGGTTTTTCTCGCCGCGTTTTCAGTGAATTGGGCTAAAAATGTCGAGTGCGCTGCGTAAAATGAACTAGATACGCCATGGTGGCTAATTTAGTTTCCATCTTGTATTGCTGGGAGTCCTGCCTTTTTAATCCCCAGCATTTATACGCGTAGAAAGGGTGGACGAAACCCGTCAGTGTTTCTTTAACAGATCAATGTGAATGTATTTTTCATCTAAAGCAAAAGTCGGACATCTTATTCGTTCTACTGACTTTTCCCGTGTATACAGTAAGTCGGACCAAGAAAATGTACCTTTATCGGAGTTCACCACATTATTTGTGCTGAGGTCTGCGTGAGACCTGACTTTTTCACACTGGTTCTAGATGGCATCTACGCTGCGTTTCTTGTTTTTGCTTGTTGAATCCGAAATCCGTAAGAAGCTTTGATGCAGTCTACGTTGTCCAGACTCGCCGTCTACGGTGTTGTTTGAAGAATATTTGAATGAAGTTGTGTGAAACCTGAGCATAACAGATCGCCGGCTTGTATTTATAAATCAGTTGGGGAAGAGCAAAATAGGAAATTCAGTGAGAAGGAAGAAAGCAAAAGCTTCCGGTTATGGAGCTTAAACGTCTGTTGTTCTTCCATCAATTTATGGGAAGGGGTGCAAATCTCGCCATGTCAAATGACAGCTATGGATTTTGGACTGTGCAGTGTTTATGGCTATCATGAGGTTTCCTGTGACTTCAGTCAATAAGGAGAGACTGCAGAGTCAAAAGGTTATGGGAATCCCTGGCAGACGCCATGACCTGGTCCTGCTACTGTTAGCGCAGGTGTCCTGATGCGTCTTTGGGGAAGAGAGGAAAAAATCACAGCTAACCAATAAGTGGATGATTTGTTGTGTGAAAATAGAATTGTCATAAAGTGGGATTAATAGATTTTTGGGCCTTAGTAAGTTAAGGATTCGTTCACTCTGCTTTAGGTCTGATTGGTGTCAGACTCGAGTTTTTGACCCGACAGAGCCGTGTGTAGACATGCTGGACCACTGACTGTTCTGTGCGTTCACTAAGGGTCATGACCCTGTCTGGGTTTCCGAGTTGGACTTGTTTAACATTGTTTAATGCACAAAGCAATGCAGCTGCTCTCTGTATCACACGTCTGCCAATGAACAGTTAATGGAGTGGCGTTTCAGGAGCGAACGTGTTTGTGTTTTGACCTTTGTGAGACCAACGGACTGGACAGTGTATTTAGTAATCACAGTGGGGACTGAGTGGAGATGAGGTGTTTTCCTTGGCTTCAGGTCAATGTGCGTTTTGACTCCATGCTGAAAAGTTTCCGTAGCGATGCTCGTACCTCCAAAAAGTGTCTGTGTGTGCGCGACATCACGAGCATCTGCTCATCCAATGGTGGATAACGGCCAAATGTGCACGCAAGCGATAATTTAGAATGAGTGTTTCAGCGTGTAGCTCACTGAGTACGTCACCTGGGTTGGAGCTTCAGGTGTGTCCCCGTCCGTTTACCGACGTGCAGTAGAGACGTTTCCTTCTCATAATGTTATGCAGGGAGACTGATGAAAGTGGGAATTCCTCTACACTTGCTTGATGGGTGAGCGCTACTGGGTGGGGGGGTTGGGGGTTGTTTAAGTGTGAGAATGACTGGCGGGTGGTGTTGACGGTTGCTAGGAAAATGAAAATGACCACATTGTCTCCTCCTTCATGCTTGGGAATACTGTGACAGGGAGCTGTGAACGACAAAACAGCACCTCACAATTCTCACCTTATAATGGAGCCACAGGCCTGTGTGTCTGTCCAGTCTGCTTTACACCTCAGAGAAAACAGGCAGAAAACAAAACAAGCCAGTGGGTCTTTTGTGGATAAATGCAGTTCATACTGAGCAGAAAGATCAGCACTCACTGTGGCATCTGTGCCCATAGACATAATGAACATACGTTTGCATGCATTGTTTAAATGCTGAGCTGTGAGACTACAGTCTAAAACTATGGCAGTCATATGATTGCTCTGTAGGTAATAGGTCAGTGTGTATTAATATGGACGGCATGAAGAGTAACCAGTTTCTTGGAACAAAAAGTTATGTTGAACCCTTTGCCTCAGCGTGGTGGCTGTACTCTATATAGCAATGGATTGATTTTTTGCTGATTGGTTTACTGTCAATAATTTATGACTTGCTGAATTTACTTTCTTACCCTGGCTGAAGATGCAGGGCAGATAAATTAGGTGGGCCTTTCTTTACCATCATCACCTGTTTCAAAAGAGCAGCTGTGAAATCTCTCTGCCAGGTGGTGACATCCAAACATTCTCAGATGGTCTTCACACTGTTTGGCTATTTTAGTTTCCTCTTGTCATTTGGAAATGGAAAACGCACAGTTTGTTGCTCACATCCTCCTGTTTTTATTAGAAATATCTGCGCATGTTCACGTCCTCTGTGGAACAGCAACATCTGTTCTTTATTCTTGCTCCCATAAGGTGGAGTCTCTCGTACATAAACGTCCCTTGTATAATAGTTTAGACCTCTGAAATGGAAAGATGCTGATTACGAGAAACATGATCTGTGCTACTTTTGTGGCATGTAATTCAATTTAATACAATTACTGTCAGAGTAGATCTATGACTGCAATATGTAGGCGTATCGTCCAGTCTTGTGGAGTGTCAGTGTTCCTGAGCTTGATTAAAACACCTAGTCTGGTTCAGCAGCACTTTGCCAAGTCCTGGGCTGTTATTTAGCTGTGCCTTAGAGAGGGAGAGGGGGGGGAGACGGAGAGGGAGGGAGAGAGAGACGGAGAGGGAGGGGGAGAGAGAGAGAGGGGGAGAGGGGGAGAGGGGGAGAGAGGGGGGGAGAGGGAGGGAGGGAGAGAGAGAGAGAGGTCTAAGTGAAATGCCACTCATTGCAGGCAGTCCAGTGGCGAAGGTTAGTGCCTTGTCGGTGTAAGCTGAAGGATTGATGCATGAGCCTGTCTACTGAAGTCCAAGGCCGTCAGAGTGCCAGCCATTTACCGGGACTGTCCTTCATGACTTCTTAGCAGGCCTGTCCTTTTGGGAACCTTCAAAGCCGCAGCAAGGACACAGTGTCTGGCGCGTTAAGCCGTGCAGGGGGAGATTTACGCAGTGACCCGGCTTAGGTGCAGGTGTCTGACTTCACGCACGGCGAGCCCAGGCCTCCCAGGACAGAGCAGCCTGAAAGGCGCCCAGCCCTGCAGCCTCGCACTGCATCTTCACTGTGCTGTTAACCAAACCTTGACATTTCCACTATTTAAGAATGGAGGGCTGGGATGCACATATGGGCCTTGTGTGTGTAAGATTTGATTTTTTAGTCTGAAGTGAAGATTGGCTTCTGTGTACAGATTGGCCAGCTCTATAAAAATACTCATGGTCGACTCGCCGTGTTTAAAAGTTCAAACTGCAGTGGGTGTACAGATGAAATTCCCAGCAGTTAGATATACACTCCATGTGACGGGGATTACGTGAAGCGTTCAGGAACTTCCCTATGGTTAGGGTTAACCCCACCTCTAACCCCAACCCTAACCCTAGGGGATTCCCCTTTACGTTCAGATATGCAGACACCTCTTTTTGTACTTTAGAGGAGTTGGAGGAGGACATCGTCCCGTCTCTCTCTGGGCCTGAGGACATGAGCTCAGCTCCACGTCTTGCTCCTGCTTATGTCACTGTTCTGGTTCGGTTCGGTTAGACTGGGTCAGGCTTCCTGCAGGACTGGCATTTGAAGCCTTTTCACGAACTGCAGCGTGTGTGTGTGGGGGGGGGGGGGGTTAAAGGGGGCAGGCGACAGGGGTGGGGGGGACGGGGTGATGGAACGGCACCGTTGCTGGGCAACAGGGGACATGTTTCCACCGCCAGGAGATGGCAGAGAGAAGATTTCTACCCCTGGGACTTAGACCAGCATTCTGATTCTTTTTGTACCTGAAAAGCCACCAACCAGTTTATTAGAAGTAATAGCATCATGGGTCCAGTCAAAGACACTTTTGCACAGGAGTATTACAGAAGTCGCCCTGTTGACGTACTTCAGACAACTTCACCCTGCACTGATCACTGAGTATTACTGGGGTGGAGTTAACGCTAACAGGTGAACCCACGGTGGTGGAGGTTGAACACGCATGAGTGATCAGCGCTGCAGTGTTGATGGTGTTGGATGTCCTGGCTGGGTTGTCTGTGCTCTGCCGTTCCAAATGTCCAGTCCTGAGCTTCAGCCATGAGGAGACGGAGGGAGGTGGACGTCCCTTTGATGGGCTATGAACTTAAACACCTGCCAGGTGTCTTTGCTTTGTTTCCAGCGGCACGTCTGTCGAGGCAAATGCATGATGGTAGAGCAGGACAGGACGTTGTCCCGCGTTGCACTTTGGTCCTTGGGTTAGGGCTGCAGACAGAGTGAACTGGACCTGCGTAGACAGACGTCCCCCCACACATCTGTGGGCGGAGCCACAGGTCTGTGGGCGGAGCCGATCTTCAGGATGCGCAGCCAGTGAATGAGCAGATCAGGCAGCAAGGCTGTCTGACCTTGACCTGCTTGTTAGAGACGCTTTAAAATAACTAAACAAGGTTCAGTCACGTGATGCTCACTCACGTTGGGCCCCGCTTGACTAAGTGGACTTGGTGGGGTTGCGTAACACTCTTGTCTGAAGATATGGGGTCTTTCCTGGGGGGGGTGGAGGGGGGTCCTAAGGTTATGAGCCGTGTAACGTGTGCTGAACTCACTCTGCATAACACCCATAATGCATCACGCCCTTTTGCTTTGTTTCATTCAATACAAGCAGCTGTAGAAATTTCATGGACAAAATTCAACTTCTCTGGAGGTTTTTTTTTTCTCCTTCTATGCACTCAAGTATAAACAAAATCAATTAATTAACCTTGGCATGTGTAAGTAGAACAGAGGCCCATTTGGTGATTACACTGCCCCATTAGCAGGTATGTGTTTCTCCCAGACGCTGTAATAGCCCTGTGGCTCCCAGCCTGACTGGGCTGCCCCACCAACATCTCTGTCGTCTCAGCCGAGGCTTATCCTGCAGTCACGCCCCCTTAGGCTGGCTCCTCCCCCCAGGGCTGGCCCCTCCTTCCCCTGAGGTTGGCCCCTCCCCCAGGGAGGCCATGATGGGAGGCGAGGCAGCATGCTCCCACGTGCTGGCGCTCTGTGTTTACATGCCTGAGTCATGGAGGCCTCAGCCAGCCGCCCTTCAGGGCCAGACCTTCATGCTTTCAGCGTGACGGAGCTTGACCTAAATATACCCAAATGGGGTTAATAAGGTCAATGGGCAATTTGATTTGACAGCTTATTAATGCCTTTTTAGAAGGTGTTTCTTGGGCAGGATAGTGCTCAGCGGCGCCTCTGCCCACCTGGGCTCGGCGGGTCCTGGAGCACTCGCTTGGTTCAGTAAGACAGTTTTATAGACGAGCACTTTGAAAGCTGAGTTTTGTTGCTGAATCATTAGGCATCTCAACATTTTCCTGAGCAAAACTCTCCACTAGTTTATGTGCTTGGTCTTTTCAGTGCTTTGGAGTTTCCTCTGTGTTGGCCCTTGTGTGTAGTCTGTGTGTCTGTGGATAATCAAAGCTCAGGTTCTTCTTTTTGTTTTGGTGCCCCTCCCCTTAATGTATTCATTTGTAAACAACTTTGTCATGCACACAGTTGGGCACCACGGTAACGTAACGTCACGGTAACGTCAGGGCCCAGTGAAGCGAGGCCACACACACTTCACACACACACACACTTCCTATGCCCACTGTCTCTTGGTTACTACGAGTGTAATACACTATGCACACCAGCCAGAGTCACCGCGAGCTCCGCAGACGTTGTGACTAGGATCGATACGTCTGACCATCCGCCTGCTTGCGTTGCTTGGAAACGGCTCTCGCATTACAAGGTTTGCACACGTCGGCGCGGAGACGGTGGTCCATTTTTATTTCCCCCCAGGAAGCTCCGTAGGGGGTTGGGAACGTGGACCCTGTGTGGAGCTGCACTGGAGCGGACGCGGCTTGAGCTCACCCATCCGCGGGACTGATGCCCCCCCAGGCCCTAACCCTTCCCTGACCACTGGGGGACGCTGGCCTGATGCCCTACCAGGCCCTAACCCTTCCCTGACCACTGGGGGACGCTGGCCTCATGCCCCACCAGGCCCTAACCTTTCCCTGACCACTGGGGGACGCTGGCCTGATGCCCCACCAGGCCCTAACCTTTCCCTGACCACTGGGGGACGCTGGCCTGATGCCCCCCAGGCCCTAACCTTTCCCTGACCACTGGGGGGCGCTGGCCTGATGCCCCCCCAGGCCCTAACCCTTCCCTGACCACTGGGGGACGCTGGCCTGATGCCCCCCCAGGCCCTAACCTTTCCCTGACCACTGGGGGGCGCTGGCCTGATGCCCCCCCCAGGCCCTAACCCTTCCCTGACCACTGGGGGGCGCTGGCCTGATGCCCCCCCAGGCCCTAACCCTTCCCTGACCACTGGGGGGCGCTGGCCTGATGCCCCCCCAGGCCCTAACCCTTCCCTGACCACTGGGGGACGCTGGCCTGATGCCCCCCCAGGCCCTAACCCTTCCCTGACCACTGGGGGGCGCTGGCCTGATGCCCCACCAGGCCCTAACCTTTCCCTGACCACTGGGGGGCGCTGGCCTGATGCCCCCCCAGGCCCTAACCTTTCCCTGACCACTGGGGGGCGCTGGCCTGATGCCCCCCAAGGCCCTAACCCTTCCCTGACCACTGGGGGGCGCTGGGACGGCTGTAGCCTGATAAGGACTCATGGGTGTGAGCGGAGACGTCGTTCACAGGATTAATGAAGGTGGAGTCTCCGTGTTGCTCCCATTCTGCCTCTTCCTTTCTCTCTCTTCCCTTTTCTCCCTCTCCCTCTTAGTGCTGCTCATCCCCCTCTCCCTCTTTCTCTCTGTCTCCCCTCTTTCTCCTCCCCCTCTCTCCCTTTCGAGGTGCCTGATCAGACTGTGGAGCTCTTCACATGCTCTCGCAAAAAAAAAGACGAGTGAGTGAGTGAGTGAGAGAGCGAGAGGAAAGTGGGTCACGGCGACCTATTTTTCTCACAGTTCACGGAGGCAGAGGGTGGCAGGGTTGTCGTCAGTCAGATGGGAAGCAGATCTCGATTGGGGGGGGCTCAATTGGGAGGAGGGGCTTGATATGAAGGCAGGGTCTTGGTTCCAGATGCATCCTCACAGAAGTGGGTCAGTGGCAGAGGCTGACGCGTGTAAATGTCTTCGTTTCACAGAGGAAGCTGCTAAGGATCCATAGATTATAAACCTCCTATTGCACATGGAGGTCTCCCCTTCTTCAGTGCCCTCACACACACACACACACACACACACACACACACATACAGGCCCTGCAGAAATTCTTCCTGAAAGAAGATAGGCTTCACAACCTGGGCTTAGACACCGGCGATTAGCCGAGCCTTTTTTGGGAAGCTGTTCCGTGGTTGGGTGCCCTTCAGGCAGAGCACAAGAGGAACAAAAATTCCTGCAGATTGGTACTTTATGATGATGTGAGAACTGGTCCTAGATCAGCCCAAACCCCCTCGTGCTGAATGGCCCTGGATCCTCACATCTCATCACAGCCCAGGCTGAAATATGCTCTTGAATTTCAGTGTTGCAGTTCAAGTTACGCTGTCAGGTTAGAAATGGCTTACGCTGCAGTGTGCTGTGTTGGCCCCTTAAAATGCCTGCTGCTTGTTTGTAAATAAGACTAGAGTAATACATTACTATAGAGTATTACTAACCAATACTGTTTACTATAGAGTATTACTAACCAATACTGTTACTATAGAGTATTACTAACCAATACTGTTACTATAGAGTATTACTAACCTGTACTGTTACTATAGAGTATTACTAACCAATACTGTTACTATAGAGTATTACTAACCAATAACCAATACTGTTTACTAGAGTATTACTAACCTGTACTGTTACTATAGAGTATTTACTATAACTGTATTACTAACCTATACTGTTACTATACTGTTACTAACCAATACTGAGTATTACTAACCTGTACTGTTACTATAGAGTATTTAACTGTAACCTAACCTGTACTTTTACTATAGAGTCTTACTAACCAATACTGTTACTATAGAGTATTACTAACCTGTACTATTACTATAGAGTATTACTAACCTGTACTGTTACTATAGAGTATTACTAACCTATACTGTTTACTAGAGTATTACTAACCTATACTGTTACTATAGAGTATTACTAACCTGTACTGTTACTATAGAGTATTACTAACCAATACTGTTTACTATAGAGTATTACTAACCAATACTGTTTACTATAGAGTATTACTAACCTGTACTGTTACTATAGAGTATTACTAACCTGTACTGTTTACTATAGAGTATTACTATTACTATACCAATAATTACAGTGTGTTATACAAAGTAACTTGTCGAATAATGCACTGATTCTTTTCCATTATGTAAGTAAGCACGCAAGTATTACAATTTTAGTCTGTGTGTTACATTGTGATTTATTGTGTAATTAGTAACAGTAATATGAAACATTGATGGTTTCTAAAAATAGGTTACATACATTTTAATAGAAATAGGTAGTGACTTAGACAAAGATCACATTTTAGGGTTCAGATAAAAGCTTTCACAAACTTTTTCTTACAACTATGTTTTTGAAGGCTCCATTTTCCCTTATATGCCTGCTGGGATTCCTTGGGCAGTGACTGCGTTTGGTGACAGTTTTGTTTTGTGGTTTCCCTGAGTCGAGTGGTGCGGCCGGCGTTCCCACTGACGGGACCTGTATGGGGAAGGTCCCGCAACCCAGGCGGGACACTTACTATATGTCCTGCCGTGCATGGGCCCATAACATAACACATGAGCCCAGAGGGGGGCGGTTACATGCTGAGGGTTTAGCATCTAGCATTTTTTTATTTTAATGGCCCAACAGGTTTGTGTTTGTGTTGTTATTGTCACTCAACTCTCCTTTATTCTCTTTGTGAAGCCCCTCGTGTTAATTGAGGCATCTTGTTAGAGCGGGTGGAGAGAGGAGGGTGTGGGGACCCGATGCTACAGTAGCGTAGGTGGGAATGGGATGCGGTTGGAGGTAAGGGCGGATGTACCTGGTTCGGCGCCCTTCCGCGGGAGACGGAACAGATGGTTCCAGCGGGCCCTGCCTCTATGCCCACGTTCCTGTTTCAGAGGACGCTCCACACATTTGCTCAGCGCTCACAACCTTGGCGGCGGATCCAGTCTAGGTGGTTTTTCCGATGTGAAACACCTCGGGGACCTGGCTCGTAAGTCCTTTAGCAGGCTGAGGATCCTCCATAAGGGGGAGCTGTTAGCACTCGCGTAGCTTTTGCGCGTATTATTCAAAGGCAGGAAACTGGTGGTGTTTGGAGTCAATAGCACTGCATGTCCTTGTTTTTGTTCCTGGGCAGAAGTATGAGGTGAGGTATCAGTGTTCAATACTCTTTGTCTGCATCTGAAGACTCCGGGTTTCCACCCAGTCAGTGGCACCGGCGCCATCCGGAGTTACACCGCCCCCCTCCTCATTCCCAACCCTGAATTAGTGGTTGATTTTGCATTGGAGGTTAAAAATACATCGGTCGGACATTTTGAAATTGTGCCTGTATCTCGGAGTTCAATGGTCTGGTTAGAGATCCAGAGATAATGCTCTACCCGCTGGGGGTGTGATAAGAGCGGCCGAGCAGATTGAAGGGAAAGAAAAAGAGAGGGAGGGAGAGAGAGAGGGGAGGAGGGAGGGAGAGAGAGACATTGGAGGAGATCTGAGATGTCTATCAGGCAGTGTGAAGGTTTTTGTCTTGCAGATCCAGTTCAAGGACTTCTGCAGGCGAGCCAGCCCACGCCGTGCCAGCCGCACCGCTCAAGGTCGCCCTGTGACATTCAGGAACAACAGGAAGTGGGGGAGGGGAGGGTGTGGGGGCCTGTAACCCCCCCCCCCATCCACACACACCCCATGCATGCGGAAAAGCGGCTTTAACCCCCGCAGTGGCTCAGGGCGCTGGGTCCTGATCCTGCTGGGTCCTGATCCTGCTGGGTCCTGATTCTGCTGGGTCCTGATCTTGCTGGGTTTGTTTCTCAGGCTGTGATGGAGGCTGCTTCTACCCTCTGGGTCTGGCTAAGCTGGAAGGAACCAAGGAAGCTTTGTGGGGCTGTGTGTGTGTGTTAAGTTGGGGGAAGGGTAAAGGAGCAGAAAGAGCTCTTAAAGTTATTTAAAGAGACAGCCGTCCAGATTCGTCCGCCGTAGAGGCCTTCCTCAGCGGAGCTTTCTCGGCTGTCCAAACATTCTCTCTTTTTCTAACTCCTAAATCCAGCTTTGTTTAATGACTACCACTTAGTCCCCCTGCCCCTCTCAACTCAGCAGAGATTTCCTTCCGCAGTAGTATCACCCCCCCCCACTGACAGATCTAGTGCTTTTTACAGTTTCTGTATCTCTATCAGATTATGAGCAAAGTATGTAGACAAAAGCTTCAGTCAGTCAGAGCAGTGAGCAGAGCCCAGCTGTGCCCCATGAAGCCAGGCTGACCCACTTAGGCGTGAGGTTGAGCCCGGGCAGTTCGGGCGAGCGCGCTGTGAGCTTCCGCCACATTTGACACGTCAGACCAGGACCACCTTTAACGTGTCAGACTCGTCTTAGAAAACAGATCTGAAGAGTCTGAGCAGAGCTGTGAGCCTCCGTCACCTCCGCCACCTCCGTCAGAACAGCCATGTTTGCACTTTTCCTCGTTCTCCGGTCGCTTGATCAAACGTAGGCGCGGCGGAGACTAAGTGGTCGATACGCTCCGTCACGAGGCCAGAACCCACCGGCCCGTAAATCTTCTCCGCGCTGCCGTTCCACTCGTTTCCCTTTCAGTGTTCGCTGATCAGTTTTCCCATTACGCCAAACAGATGCATCCTGGGATGATGAATTAGCCGCTTCAACCAAATTTGTCATCGGTTGATCTGCCGGACGCTCCAGAGAGTCAGCGCCTCTCCTCGAAAGCTCCTCGTCGGGCCGCCAATGCTCACGACTGCACGCCAAACTTCCAGCACTGCTGCAGTTAGCATGTGCTGCTGCGTGCACCTCACATACGCAGGGGTAACATCCACCATTACCTCCCACCTGGGCAACACGGAGAGGAGCGGCGGAAGAGAAATGTCTGCTCGCCCAGCCTGTTGGCCTGCTCCTGCGTAATGTTAATTAAGAGGGGGGAGATTAGCGAGTCGGCGGTTCCGTGTAGATCTGATTAAGACTTGTGCAGCCTGCGCTGTGCTGTGTAGCAGTTCGCCACTGTGACGGAGGAGGGAGATGGAGAAGACCACGCGAGAGCGGAGGGTGGTGGAGCGTGCAGCAGAAATATTCCCCTGTCCTTGGGGAGACAAACATTCTCCATATTGGTCTTTTGTCAGATGAGTGCGTTGTTCTCCCCCTGCTGATGGCTCGAGGGGGTGTGTGAATCGGATAAGGGCGGGTGCAGGGGGCGGAGCTCTGGCGCTGTTGCCCTAGCCCCCTGCCTGCCTCCCGCCGGGGCAGGGCAGGTGAGCACGTCGCTGTAATTGGCACCTGCCGGCGTGCGCAGGCGTTGGGACGGGAGGATGGGCGTCCTGTACGTTGGGACGGGAGGATGATGTTGGGGCGGGAGGATGGGCGTCCTGTACGTTGGGGCGGGAGGATGGGCGTCCTGTACGTTGGGACGGGAGGATGGGCGTCCTGTACGTTGGGGCGGGAGGATGGGCGTCCTGTACGTTGGGGCGGGAGGATGGGCGTCCTGTACGTTGGGGCGGGAGGATGGGCGTCCTGTACGTTGGGGCGGGAGGATGGGCGTCCTGTACGTACGTTGGGGCGGGAGGATGGGCGTCCTGTACGTTGGGACGGGAGGATGGGCGTCCTGTACGTTGGGTGACAGCTGCTTAATTGGGCTTCTCCCCTCGCAGCCACCGGCGAATAGCGGTGGATTACAGATGAGGGCACACCGACCGGCACGACCTTCCTCATGAGCTGAGATGGGAGGGGCCCCCGGGGGGGCGGGGGTGGGGTGTGTTCAGCTCCGCAGGGTCACCGGAGGATGAGGTCGTGAGAAGATGGGCTGTGCCAGGTGGCAGATGACAGAGTGTCACATGACGATGGGCTGATGTCAGTATGTCAAGGGCGCTGCTGTCGGCAACTCTCTCTCTCTCTCTCTCTATCATTTGTTCTGGGGGCTTGTTCCAGTTTTATGGCCGCTGGCTGTCTTCACAACTCAGACTGGAGATAGAACAGAAGATGGCAGTTTCCTGAGTATGGTGATTTTGAGTTCCTGCCTTCCCCTCTCTCTCTCTCTCTTTCTCTCTCTCTCTCTCTCCCTCCCCACCTCCTCCCTCACTCTCCCTCTCACTCTTTTTGTCTATCTCTCTATCCTTCTCTCATTCCCTGACACCACCCCCTTCTCCGCTCTCCTCCCCCCAGCTGTGTGAGGGTGCCAGGGTGAGGTTGTGTCCCCTTGTTAGGCGCGATTAATGGCTCTCGTTATGTACATAATGAAATATTCCTGCTGATGCGAGAGGTGGGGTTGACGCCTGTCTCATCTCCACCACGGCGAGTCTCATTACTGCTGAGTGGGGCAAACCCAGCTGTTAATACACACGTTTCCTCACGAGTGGCTCTGCAGACGCTGAACTAGGGCTACATTTTGAATGGGATGCTTCTCAAACTGATCCCTTTTCACACAATACTTTAGTCCCTCTTTGGTTCAATTGAATAAAAACACAATATTCGTGTCAAAGTAGGATATTCTGATCAGATTCCGACTACCCCTGTGGAATGTTGTGGAGTGGCCGTCCAGCCCCACTGCTGCCTGGGTCATGCAGATGAAAAACACAAAACGCACATACGCACACACACACACACACACGCCCAAAACACACACACACACACACACACGCCCAAAACACACACACACACACACGCAAAACACACACACACACACACGCCCAAAACACACACACAACACACTCACTCACGCACTCTCTCACACACATACACTCAAACACACAAACTCACTCACTCTCTCACATACACACACACACACACACTCTCTCGCACACATTCATACTCTCACTCACACACACAAACACACTCACTCACTCACACTCTCATTTACATTTACATTTACGGCATTTAGCAGACGCTCTTATCCAGAGCGACTTACAAAAGTACTATGTGTTCAGTCAGAATATGCATCTCTATCTAGTATAAACAGGTTTAAGTCCAAACTACTTGAGGTCAAGCACTGCCATAAACCGTTGCTAGTGCTGATGCCTAGAAAGAAGACAACAAAATATAAGATTAGACACAGTGCAATACCTAGCAAGACTGAAATACCTACAAGACTACATGCAGTATAGTGCAATACTATAGTGTTCCTAAAGATAAAGTGCAATTACGCTTTATACCAATGCTTCAGTGGATTAGTGCTTATAAGTGCTTTACAAAGAGATGGGTCTTCAGTCTGCGTTTGAAAACCGCGAGAGAGTTCGCTGTTCGGACAGCCAGTGGAAGTTCGTTCCACCATCTGGGTGCCAGGACAGAGAAGCATCTTGTCGCGTGTCTTCCTTGAATCTTGTCTTCCTCTCTCACACACACATACTCACTCACTTTCACACACACTCATTCACTCACTCACTTTCTCACACACACACACACACACACACACATACTCACTCACTCACACTCTAACTCTCTCTCTGACATACAATTTGCCACAGCCTGACTGTATTGAAGAGTTGCAGAGGCAGGGTTGTGTGTGTGTGTGGGTTTTGAGGTGGATGGCTACCGGTGCTCTTAGATGCATTTCCATCCGTCAGAATAAAATGGCGTGAGTTGTAAAATGTGATGAATTAGTTTACTCCAGTGACACACCTCCACCATCCCCTTGAGTGTGTGTGTGTGTGTGCGTGTGCGTCCACACTTGCGTGTGTTTACGCTCGCGTGTGTGCATGCTTGCGTGCGCGTGATGTGTGTAGGTGCTTGTGTTTATAGACTGAGGCAGGGAGGTGTCTGGTTAGTGTGGATTTAACAGTTTAGCACTGACCTTGTTGTGCTCACTGTTTCCCAGCGTCTGAGCCACACAGCAAGTCCTCTAATCCTCCTGTCTGCCTGCCTGTCTACCTGCCCGCCTGTCTGTCTGCCTGCCTGTCTGTCTGTCTACCTGTCTGCCTGCCTGTCTGTCTGCCTGCTAGCCTCCATTAGTGGCAGCACTTATCAGGGTGTGAGACGGCGCGCCCTCCGTTACCAGGTGCTGGGGTCTGGGCCACTGCCCATATCCAGGCAGCAAGGTGAGGGGGCACGGAGTGGTAGATAAGGGGGAGGTGTGTGTGTGTGTGTGTGTGTGTACGTGTGTGTGTTACACAAAGACAGTGTGGTAACTCATTATTATTCTGCTGAAGTCTCCTTGTCAGAAGAGGAAATTGATTAACACACTTGTACCTGTATCTGCAGATGCAGCTGTAGGTTTGCGCCACGCCGCCCTAAGCGTGGTCCACTCAGTGGAGGGGAGTGTTGGGTATGAGCCCAGCTGTCGTCCAGCCGTAGTGTCGTAGCGCAGGGCTGCTGGGGGAGTTTTCAGGCCTTAGTGTGGATTAGTGTGAGGAAGAGGGACTGTGAGTGAGTGTCACGCTCCAACCCAGTGATGCACTCACACTCACCTGCATAGTCTCAGATGAAGTCTAAAGGAGTCGTATCTTCTATGGTTAGAGTAAAAGTATGTGTGTGTGTGTGTGTGTGTGTGTGTGAGTGTGTGAGGGAGAGAGAAGGAGAGAGCACAATCTCAGATAATATCTAGAGGAGTCTGAGTTCCTGTGAGAAGAGATGGATTGTGGGAAAGCAGTAATCACATTTTGGGGGCTGGACATTTTGATTGGCTCTTGCTCAGTGCCATGTGCCAACTGGATGGATCCTGCCTCAGGGTTCAGAAGGTTTCACACACAATCCTTCATCTTTTAATAGGTTAAGTGCACTTAATTGATTAAAGACGAACATTCTGCTCCTATACCACAGTATGATCATGTTCGTAATAAATGACTCCTGCTGCTAATGGATCCTGCTATCCTGGGTCATTTGAACTTTGTTCAGTCAGGTCTGTCTGTCCTCTGTTAATCTTAAGGATTTTCAGGTGTATTCAAGATGCGTTTTCAGCTTGGCCACAACACATACATTACGCTATAAATCAAACTTTGACTATCACTGGCATTTAAAGACAAAAAAAATTGTCGTGCAGTCAGGCATACATGACCCTGATCATCATGGACTTTCCTTAGTTCCTTCGACTTAAACTTTTTTTGTCATCTGGACCACACATGTCCCTTAAGAACGCAGTGAAAAGCAAGACTGGTGTGAGTGTTACCCTGCTGGTGTGAGTGTTGCCCTGCTGGTGTTTAGCTGCCCTGCCCCAACATGCCACTGTTTGGATGGACTTCGCACTGCAGAAGTCACTTGGACTTCCAGACCGCACACCAGAGTGATTTATACCTGTTATAGTCACACTGCCCCACCGTTCATGGGGAGGAGGCGGAGAGAGGTGGGAGAGAGAGAGGAGAGAGGGGAGAGAGAGGAGAGAGGAGAGAGGTGGAGAGAGAGGAGAGGTGGAGAGAGAGGAGAGAGAGAGGAGAAAAGGGGAGAGGAGAGAAGGGGAGAGGTGGAGAGAGAGGAGAGTGGGGAGGGGAGAGAGAGGAGAGTGGGGAGGGGAGAGAGGAGGAGAGGTGGAGAGAGAGGAGAGAAGAGGAGAAAAGGGGAGAGGAGAGAAGGGGAGAGGTGGAGAGAGAGGAGAGTGGGGAGGGGAGAGGTGGAGAGAGAGGAGAGTGGGGAGGGGAGAGGTGGAGAGAGAGGAGAGTGGGGAGGGGAGAGGTGGAGAGAGAGGAGAGGTGGAGAGAGAGAACACATCTCTGGTTGCTGTGAATGTGGGTTACGCTAATACAAACTTGGGTTGGGCTTCTGAGCTGTAATTGGCAGTAACGAACAGAGGGCTCAGGAAATCAGGAGGGTGTGTGTGTGTGTGTGTGTCATGCCTCTTTGGAATTAGGTCACTGCAGCCTTTTCTGGGACGTTGTTTTGATGTTGGTTTGTTTGTATTGACTAAATGCTTTGAGATTTAAAGCTTGGTCATCGTTCCTGACCGCACAAGTTCGTTTGTATGTGTTTGTGAATAAGCGGGGGACTTGGTATCAGCCTTTGCTATAAAGCTCAGGTTCAGGTGGGGATTGTTACGATTGCGTTGGCCAGGCAACAAACACTGTTTTATTTAATCTGCCAGAGCCATTGAATTTACAAATGTCGCTGTGGATGTGTGCGGGAGGCTCCATGGGCTGGGGTTAGGGTTGGAGTTGGGGTAAGGGTAAGGGTAAGGGTTAGGGTTGGGGTTAGAGTTGGGGTTAGGGTAAGGGTTAGTTAGTTAGGGTAGGGTTAGTGTTAGGGTTAATTAGGGTAGGGTAAGGATTAGGGTTAGATAGTTAGGGTTAGGGTAATGGTTGGGGTTAGGGTAAGTTAGTTAAGGTAAGGGTTGGGGTTAGTTAGGGTAAGGGTTAGGGTTAGTTAGTTAGTTAGGGATAGGGTAAGGGTTGGGGTTAGGGTAAGGGTTGGGGTTAGTTAGGGTAAGGGTTGGGGTTAGTTAGTTAGGGTTAGGGTAAGGGTTAGTTAGTTCGTTAGGGTAAGGGTTGGGTTTAGTTCGGGTTTTTTAGTTAGTGTTAGGGTTAGTTAGTTGGTTGGTTAGTTAGGGTTAGGGTAAGTGTTGGGGTTAATTAGTTAGTTAGGGTTAGGGTTATATAGTTAGGGTTAGTTAGTTAGGGTTAGAGTAAGGGTTAGGGTAAGGGTTAGTTAGCTAGTTAGGGTAAGGGTTAGTTAGTTAGGGATAGGGTAAGGGTTGGGGTTAGGGTAAGGGTTGGGGTTAGTTAGGGTAAGGGTTGGGGTTAGTTAGTTAGGGTTAGGGTAAGGGTTAGTTAGTTCGTTAGGGTAAGGGTTGGGTTTAGTTCGGGTTTTTTAGTTAGTGTTAGGGTTAGTTAGTTGGTTAGTTAGTTAGGGTTAGGGTAAGTGTTGGGGTTAATTAGTTAGTTAGGGTTAGGGTTATATAGTTAGGGTTAGTTAGTTAGGGTTAGAGTAAGGGTTAGGGTAAGGGTTAGTTAGCTAGTTAGGGTAAGGGTTAGTTAGGGTTAGGGTTAGGGTAAGGGTTGGGGTTAGTTAGTTAGGGTTAGGGTAAGGGTTGGGGTTAGTTAGTTAGGGTTAGGGTAAGAGTAAGGGTTAGAGTTAGTTAGTTAGGGTTAGGGTAAGGGTTGGGGTTAGTTAGGGTAAGGGTTAGTTAGGGTAAGGGTTGGGGTTAGTTAGAGTAAGGGTTAGGGTTAGTTAGGGTTAGGGTTAGGGTTAGTTAGTTAGTTAGGGTAAGGGTTCGTAAGGGTAAGTGTAAGTGTCTCCTTGGGTTCCTCCTTCAGACACCTTTAACCTTGACTCACCTGTTAATGTCGCGCGCGCAGCTGCCAGCCCTGCGTTTGATATTGGCATTCTAGGCGAGCAGGGCTGTGTTGTCGCTCTTTATTAGCGCTGAGAGGCTCTCGTGGACACCAGCTGTTGCGTCAGGACGACGAGCCGCAGCGAAGTGGATGATGTTGAATTTCCTCCACAGCTCTGCTGCCTGTTTCTTTAATCACACATGTGAAACGGCTTAAATGGGTCACAATGTCTGACAATGGAGTCGTAAATCCCGAGCGTCATGTGCGGGAACGACGGTAGATCGGCCGTTGGATATCCAGTCCCTGACATTTGCATCAGGTCCAGCCTTTGTGGTGCAGTCCATTTTCTCCACACCTCCTGGCTGGAAATTGCCTCTCAGCCGCTGATAATGTTGTGACCTTCCTGTTCGTGGTGTCTCGGGCGGGCGAGGAGAGGTGCCCCACCGTGATAAAGCACTCGCAGCTGCCCGCTGACGCTTTCTCGCCACTGGCGAGCAAAATCACTTAAAATGCTGTTGGGTGTTATTGGTTGACATTGTCAGAGATAATGGATAATTACTTGGAGGCCAGTAAGTCAGAAGGAGATGGAGAGAACGAGAGAGAGAGAGAGAGATTGGGGCTCATTTGCTTTTTATGTTCAGCACATGAAGCACATGAAGCACAAGGGCAGGATGGATTTACAGGTGTGAAAGTTCAGGGTTAAAGTTCACTTTCAATATATACACCACAGTGTCCTGTGTTACCCACGTTTCCCAACATGTCCTCACTGGCTCTGCCCTGCAGGAACATACACACACCACCACTTGGCCATTTGCACCACCATCCCAGGAGTAAATATACATAAACACACACACACCTTCATGTCTTGTATTTTATCTCTGTAATCTGTTATCTCCCTGTGTCTGCTTTGCACCATTTGATTTCTGTCTACCTTGTTTTGTAAATCCACAGACACACTGGGTACAAAAATTCTCCACATGCCTTTATTGGCCTGCAACTTTATTGTTTTATAGACTCAATCCATCCTTCAGCATAGTAGATGGAAGGTAGTAGACATGACTTGATGCTCAGCACTGAATGATGCCCGTACTGAAAAAAATAAAAAAACATTCTGTTGTTGTTGTTAGCATTTTTGGACTTATTTGAGCTAGCTTTTCTGATCTAGTGAAATTCACATTTTTAAATATGTGGAATCGTAACCGGTAACATGTGACAGCCAAGGTTTACTAAAGCTAACCTAGTGTGTCTGATCAGGTTAGCCTGGTGTGTCTGATCAGGTTAGCCTGGTGTGTCTGATCAGGTTAGCCTGGTGTGTCTGATCAGGTTAGCCTGCTTTGTCTGATCAGGTTAGCCTGCTTTGTCTGATCATGTTAGCCTGCTGTGAGCTGCACAGGAATGGCATATTTCTTTCTGGCATTTCTGGTTTGCTTTCCTGATCAGAACTGCGGTGGTGTCCTCGGGTCATAATCAAGCCCCTTTTCTTGTGAGCTCGCTCCGAACCCATTATTCCGCTCCCAAAGGCCACGACAGCTTGAAGGATAAGACGGTCTCTGGCAACTGAATGACACTGGGGGGGGCACCCTGTATTAATTAACCTTTGCGGCTGTGGCCCTGGCAGTGTGGAGCGAGGGCTGCTAGCGGAGCCGCACTGACAGGGTTCACGCCCGGGGCTGGCAAGCATGCGTGCACGGGTGGTGTCGTGCTATTTGACAGAGCCTGAGCTCTGATGCTGTAGCCCTGTAGAGCCTCTGACAGGTGCACCCTTTCCTCCAACCCCCACACACACACACACACACACACACACCTGCCAGCCTTGCCAAGCAGAGAGTGGAAGACTGATGACAGCTAGCTTCAATCTGAAGGGGCTTTAACTCCTCCAGATCCAGCTAGTGCCAGACCAGGCCGTTGGCACCAAACTGGTGTTTGGTAACGTGTTGGAAAGAAGATGCGTTCAACCTTAAGCACCTGCCGCTTCTAATCTCCAAAAGCCTGTTTGACTTAATTCCACTTGAGTTACAGCACTGTTTTTTTCTTGCGTGTTAAAACAAGCGCTCGGCCCATAACCCACCCTGCTCCTGTGAGACGATGCATGCAGGGGCATCAGGCCTCTATTAGGCGGGGCTTCCTCCTGGTGTGGGCGGGGCTTCCTCCTGGTGTGGGCGGGGCGTGTGTGGAGAGCGGGGTAGCTCTATGTCCTCCTGCCTGTGGCTTCAGGTATGTGTGCCGTGTGTGTTGTCTCTGCGTGACGGCGCCTTCGGAGGGAGGTGAGTACTGGGGCAGAGGGGCTCTGACCTCGCTGTTTATCTCCCAGCTGCACCATCAAGCCCCAGATAGGGGGCAGGCGGAGCGGTCGGGTCTCTCGCCTCGGGTAGTCACGGTGCTGTCAGAGCCAGCGAGGCACGACGCGCCGCGGGGCCGGTCCAGTCTCCACGGAGACGGATCTCACGCCGCTCCCCGTGCGTATCGTCGTGGAGATACGAAGCCAAAGAAATCAAACAGCTCGGAGCCTCTTTGCACTCTTCATAATTCTACAGTGCGGAGTCTCATAATCCAGCTGAGCTGCTGGCTTTGTCTGCATCCGGGTCACACCGAGTTAGTTCCAGCGCCGCCCTTCCGATCCGGGTCCGGCCCCCGAGCCAACATTCCAGCCGCTCTCGAATGCAGAAACGGACTGCAGCATGTCGCGGAGGAAAGAGGCGGGGCTGCGTCTCGAGTGTCGGGATAATCCTCGGGAACCATTAGCTGCAGGTGGGCAGGAGACCTGCTGCTGGAAAGGCCTTCACGCGTGAACATGCAGGGACACGTTTGTGGAGAGGCTCCCTGCTGGGTGTCAACAGCGCGATGCACCTACGCAGAGAGGAGGGCCAAGAAATACTGACATCTTGCATATGTAGTTAGTGTATATCCCCCTGATGACGTTTTTAGTCATTTCTGCATTGTGGTTTGTGTTGGCGAATCATTAACGTGAATTTTTTTGTAATACTGTCAACCAAACATGAACAAGGGTAAATAAATAAAAGTCAACTGCAGTGGAAATTGACCATTTTCAAATAATTTGTGATGTTATTTTTAGGGGTTTTATGTTTGGGTTGTGTGTGTGTGTTGTGTTTTCTTTTTTTTTTTTTAGAGGGAAGCTCAAAAGGTTGTAGTGTGTTGAACGTAACCAGAATGTGTGGTGTGTAGCAGAACTAAAACAGAACGAGATCTTTTCAGATCTTGGAGTTCCGCCACGTGCTGCCATGTTGAGCTATGAGAGATGTGACTCATGCTGTCACCCCCCCTGCAGGTCCCCGTGTGGTCCGGCCTCGGTGCAGGAGAGTGGAAAGACGACACGGAGGCTCCCCCACCCTCCCCCCTCCCCCGGGGCCTCGCGCCACACATCCCAGGCATCCGGTGGCATGGGAGGCTGGTGCTGGGCGGCGGAGAGCCCTGCTGAGTCCTCTCTGCCTGCACTGCACAGCCTGTTCCAAACCCGTGGGACTTCTGTGGGCTCACAGGAACAAAAGGAAAATGCCAGTCGGGAGATGGTAGTTCTAATGCCCCATGCTGAGTGGAAAACTTTGTGAGGGAAAAAAAGAGGAAGTACCCGCTACCCGCCCCTCTGTGCCCCACCCCTCTGTACCCCTCCCCTCTGTACCCCGCCCCTCTGTGCACAGGAGTTCTCTACGTCCTTCATCCATGGAGTCAGAAAGACATTTTCAGTAGTTGTCAACAATCACACAAGGGGAGCTGCTATTGAACATGACTCATGGGGAGGAGCCTTGCCCTGAGACACAACAGGATTCAGCTGTTTTAACTTATCTGGAAGGTTTACTAATGCATCCGGTTGCATCTGGGCCTGGTGCCACAGCAACAGGTAGATCAGGCGCTGGCGAGGGCCATGGGGGTCCGGGGGGGCTTGGGGACGTGCGGCTGCCTGAGCACGGCTGCAGCCCCCCGGAGAGACGCGCTGGTCCTGCCCCCCAGCACCTGAAGAAGGTACGGCTGCTTGGTTCAGGAGCCTGGGGTGAGGGGGGCGAGCAGAAGAAAGCGCCCCCCATGCTGGAGGTGAATGGGCAGGGGGGGGATCAGCGGCAGCCGGAGGGGGGGGCGGGCGAGAGCACCCTGCTGGCCTCGCTGCTCCAGTCCTTCAGCTCGCGCTTGCAGACGGTGGCCATGTCACAGTGCGTCACTCAGGGCCAGGAACGGCTCGACAGGGGGGGCGTGGAGGGCGGGGAGGTTGTGCCCACTGACCAGCAACCCTTCCCGGGCTACTGCACGGCTTCCAGTCGCCTCAGAGGCCTGATGCGGAGGAACAAGCAGCCAGGCCCTGACGCCACGCCGTACGGCCGCCGCCGAGACCGCCGGTCTGACTCTCCCCGATCCTCGCGGGGTGCGGCCACCGACGGCGTGTCCTGCGCTGAGCGTCTCAAGGCGGTGGCCAGCCTGGTGAAGAGCAGGAGCAGCCCCGCCCCATCCCCTAAGCCCAGCGCTGCCTGCAGTCAGCTCGCCCTGCTGCTCTCCAGTGAAGCCCATCTGCAGGAGTACTCCCGCGAGCAGGCCTTGAAAGCACAACTGTCCGGCCGACTAGCCAGTGAGCATTTGGCGGCCATGGCCACGATGCAGACTAATGAACACGGACCCCCCAGCATGGGGGAGTCGAGGATCGCTCCAGACATGCTCAGCTCCTTCAATGCCCTAAACGGAACGCTGCCCTCCCCGACGTTGAGTTCCACCAAGAGGAGCCCGTCGCAGCCCCTAGGGCAGAGCGTGTCAGGCTCCCCCCGGCCTGTCCTGCACCCCGGGAAGGAGAAACGGCCGTTTGACAGGCACGGCGGGCGGCCCCCTCAGACCTGCAGCAGCCTGCTCCTGCTCCTGCTCAACAACCACAACTCCCACAAGCCCCTGACCAAGAACGGCCACCTGGACCACGAGAGCGCTGCGCCGCCCAGTCGGGCTTCTTCCCGTCGCTCCGACAGCGATTGCTCCAACCTGGAGAACAGCTTGACCAAAGACTGCAGTGATGTTGAGAGCTGCTACTCCAGCTGCTCCCCTATTGACCTCTCCGTCAGGAGCAGGGGTTCCAGCCAAAAATCAGAAGAGCCCTCCTCCTCCGCCTCAGCGTCTTTGGATAAGCTCACCGAGACGCTTCTAAACAAGTGGAAGCCGGAGACTCCCGGGCCAAAGGTCCCTGAGGCGATGGAGCTGGAAACGAGCCCGAACGAAACATCACTTCACAAGGTCACCCTCATGCAGTTACTGCTGGACCGCAGAAATAACGAGAAGGTAAACACAGTTGGGGATAATCCCGATTTGCAGCGTGACGCAACCCTGAGCACCGCGCCTGCAGGCCCATTTAAACAGCTCAGCGCGTTGGCGGAGAGCAGAACCGAGCCTCTCGAGCGACTGCGGGCTGGAGGCGTGTCCACATCGGCCCTCGCTGCAGACACAAGCAGCAATCCTTCCCCTTTTTCTTATTCATCCTCCTTTGGGCAGTCCAGTCCCCTGGACCTGTGTAAGTCTAAACACCACCCAAGAGAAAAAGTGGTAGAGTCCACCTTCAGTGCCAGTAAGCTACTACAGAATCTGGCTCAGTGTGGATTGCAGAATCCATCCCCCTCACCACCTCTGCAAGCCAGCAGGCCGCCAAGTAAAAGGCAAAGCCCGGAACTTGAGTTAGACAGACCTCAGACTCTTCTGGACAGACTAGTTGCTCCAGTCAGGAACAAAACTCCTTTATTTGAACCACCACCCGCCTCTTTCGCACCATTTGGGCGAGAGCGGTCACCTCCGGCATCTGCGCAAATCGAGAACCTCCTGGAGAGGCGCACCATCCTGCAGCTGCTGCTGGGCACCACCCTCCACAAGGAGAAGCCCGTGGGGAGGAGCAGCGTGGAGGCCGCCGCCTCTGAGAATCCTTCGGGGGCCTCTGTCATCTGTGACGGCTCAAACGGACCTTCGCCAAACGTTAGGATCAAAACCGAGCCGCCCGAGGAGACTCTTCTCTCCGACGGCTCCGATGACGGAGGACGCCGCCGGAGGTGGGGACGCGAGAGAGGCGGCGTCCTCGCGGAAGCACACGACGCCGTTAAAGCTGAGGGGAGCCCTGCGGATGCCGCGGCCAAATACGGCCTCCTCAGCCAGCTGTTGAAACAGCAGAGCGCTACCTGCCACTCGAGCCCTCGGCAGGAGCCACCCGTGAGCACAGTGAAAGAGGAGCAGCAGGATTATCAGGGGCCGCTTCCTAAGAAGAGGAGGCTCTGCTTGGAGCTGGCGGAGCACCTCAGCAGCGAGCTGTGCCAGAGACCACTGGATACTGTGAATGAGCGTCTGGTGTCTGGAGCCCTGGAGGAACACAATAGCATGAGGCTACTGAACCCGAAAGAAGAGGACTCTTTTATGAAGTGTCCTGCAAGTAAAGCTCCCCCGAGAGAGAGCCAGGGCTTCAATGTTTTGAAGCAGCTCCTTCTATCTGACAACTGTCTGAAGGAACTGTCTCAGCCCCGGGAGGCCGCCAACCCTTTTCTCCCACAAGCGAACTGCAAAGCCAACGGGAACTTTAGTCAGTTCAGTTACAATCCTGAACCCATGAACTTGCCATGGTTTCCCCAGACTCTTAACTCAGGGCCCAGTAATCTTCAGACTCTATCGTCCCCATTGGGAAACAGCACCCAGGGATCACCCTGGCCTAAAGGTTCCCCTAAACCCAGCCCCACTTGTGTGAAAAGAGAGGCCGAAAGCTCACCAAGGTGGGTGCCCGGTTCGCAGGGGAAATGTGAATCCAGCCCACATTCTCCACCCCTCACGAGGTCTAATCCCATATTATACTACATGCTTCAGAGAGGGAGTGCTGGCCTCAGAAAGGGGATGGAGGATCTCGGGCACAGGACACACTGTGGGGTTACAGTCAAAGAAGAACCATGTACTGATGCCAGGTACCACGAGCACAGAGACCTCAGTGCTCACAGCTCTCCGATCCACAGCGGGAGACACGGCAACAGTGGTGAGCACCTCAGTGGCTCATTAAAAAAATCATAAATTTGAACTGCCAAAGAATAATGTTTCAGAAATAAGTGAAAGTTACTTTATTGATATGATTTTATTGTTTTGTTTGCTTTAGATTTGTATTTTATTATTTTGTAATTAAAAGTCAACTCTGTGATTTTGACCACGCAAGTTTATCCAAAGCGTTCAAGATCCGAAACCGATTTTTAGCTTGTTTTATTTGTTCCATTTTTGACTCATGTAGTGCTTTTCACACTCATACCATACAGTGAGATGATTTATCATGTTGAATGCCAAATTGGGACGTTACATGTTTTAGCTTTAGCATCGTTCACTAACGACAGTCCGTTTCATTTATTTGAATGCGTTTATCCTTTGACCAAAGTGTGTGTTTATATAAGTCATGGTTTGTTTTGGGGGTTTTTTTTGTTTGTTTGTTTGGCCTGCATGCTACGAATCTATCAAAATCTTTCCTTCTTCTATATATAAAACATTTATGAAGTACATCATATTGTGTTTATTATTGATGACTCCAAAATTGTTACTGCTAGATTTATTTTGTATTTATTTGTATCTAAATCTGGACACTTCCCTATTTTTTGAGGTGATCTAAATTATATGAAAAGCACAATGCATTTGGCATTTGAACGTAATGTCACTAAGAGACCAGCGAAAGGTCTGATCTGTATAACTGTTGGGCACATTTATTCCTGATCTAACTGAGATACCTAAATGATTGTGCCACAAAATATCTCTTAGAATCTGAGGAATGATGCAAAGGTTTTATATGTGATGATTTTGCTGGTAAAGTTAACTCACTTGTAAGCTGTGTCAAATTAACAGTGCTTTAATATTTTTTCATCAGGAATGAATCTCTAGATGTTGTTTGGTGTTTATGGCATGGATACAGAAATTCAAGTGTAATATTTTTAGCTGTCAAAATATCTTTTTACAGTTTTGTATCATCCATTGTTTTGTACTTTATATACATGTATGTAGCATTTCACAAGCTTATGGTGTCAGCTATGACACTTTTAAAAGTTGATATGCCCCCCCCAAAAAAATAAAAAAAAATGTGAGTAGATGTTTATGAACTACTGGAATTTTATATATATATATATATATATATATATATATATATATATATATATATATGGGAACATTTGCAGTCAATATACAAGGGTAGTATCATGTGAACCTAACAGTCAACTGTGAAAGGCAACTTTAGCGATTATTTAAATAACTTGCAACCCTCATTTTCTTTCCTGGACTTTGTCCCAGCATATGTTCAGTCTTACGCATTTCCTCTGTGTGATGGGCACATTTTGACATTTGTGTAAATAGTGCTTTCATGATGAAAGATTACTATTTTGTATTGTTTAAAAAAATGTTTTTATTGTCCCGGACTGTAAATATCTGTGTAATAATGTAATATAATTACAGAGGAAAAGCTACTTTTTTTCATAATTGTCCTTTTTTAAAATTTTCTTTTTGCATGTGTCTGTATGTTGTGAGCTAATGATGACGTCCTGCCGCCTGTGATTTCTGATCTCTACACTTTTATCCACTGCATGCTGACGCATGGCGAAGCCCACGTATCCGTACTGGAAATGGGGAAACGGCGTAAACGTTCGGGGTCGGCTGGGACGCTTCTGAATCACCAATAAATGATATTTAAAACACCACTAGTGCAGCCACGGAGGACACACTGGAGATGTTGGAGATGTGAGACCAACATCTACATGTCTTCCTTTGGCTTCATGTGGCATCTTGTTCTGTTACTGCTTCACCCTGTGCTCAGAGTTCAGAGTCACCGGGCAACTCACACCAACAAACAAGTCAAAAAACGGAAGGAAAAAAGACAAAGCATTTGTAGCAAAAATCTGTTTCATCTACATCTTTGTGACAACCATGTTTTACATTTTTATGGTTTCTTTTCTGGTGTTTATTTGCACTGATATAAATAAAATACTGAAATGCTCAAAAGTTTTTATCTGTTGGTTGACTATGTTGGAGACTATAATGTTTCTCAGAGATCAGATCTTGCGTACCTACAGTATATTGAAGAACTCTTTTAAAAGACATATGTGTTTGTGTTTGCATATTTGGAAAATGGGTATGTGTATTTGTACAATCATTTTGATATGGAAGTCAGATTAATAAAAGAAACCGAGGATACTGATTTAGTTAAACCATTTAATTCTGCTCTGATCTGTATGGTTCCTGTAGACTCTACTGACCAATCAGGAGTGGAGAAACTCAGTAAAACAAAACTAATCCATCAGATGCTGTAGTGTCTGGCTGCTACGTGCCACCCGCTGTCTAAAATCTCGTCAAAGGTCCCACCAGGAGAGCCGTCTACATCCATCATGTCCACCAAGTAAATGGTCTTGTTTCCTTGAGAAGCTTGAGCATATGTGTCTGTGCAGTAACGTATACGTTTGGTTCAGACCGCCACAACACCAGGAAAGATAGCAAAGAGCATTTGGAAAGTTGTTTATATGCAGTTCAAAGAATCCAAGAATCATTGGGCTTGCATAAAGAGCAGTGAATTGTGTAATGACTGTTTGACATAGATATTGTTTTACCATATGCTTCCTTTTAGTTAGTAAAATGTTTAAATCAATATACCAAAGTATAAATCAAAGCACTTCTTTATTTAAGTGGCTTCCTCCCTGCCCCACTAAATATTTGTGTGTGTATATATATCATTTTATAGATCATTTTAACCTGGTGTTCATGGATAAAAATAGAATTTGAAAAATTATATTGTTTTCATTTAGGGGGATGGGTGGGTGTTTCATATCTGGATCCAGGTTATTTTTCCCACACCACAACTGGGAGAGAACTGAACTCCCCACTACCCCCACCTACCCCCTCACTAACCCCACACTACCCCCACCTACCCCCTCACTAACCCCCACCTACCCCTGCCACCCCTCACTATCCTCCACTTACCCCCCACCTCCCTTAATCCTCTAATGTTCCCTTTCCTCCAACCAGGCTCAACTTCAAATAACCTTTCCTCTCTGTGCACTTCTGCATCCTTAGATTGTTATCATGCACGACCTGCCAATAACCTCTTATTTCCTTTGGCTTAGGAACATAGATGAGAACAGGCAACAGTCACAGGTTTAAGGTTTAATGCAGGACCCGCACGTCAAGCCCCACAATAACCTGTTTGTCTGCCTCCTGCTTTGATAACTGGGCTTCTGCTGGTAGCCGCTGGGTCTGCAGGAAGCACAGGGCTTTACTTTGCCATTGAAGTCAATGCAGCTGATTCCCTTGGCATGAAGGTTTTAGGTGGGTGCGAGACGTTGGGACCTTGTACGTTTAAGCATGGCCACTTACCCAGGTCAATGTTTAACTTTGCCTCATCACAGTCCTCAGCTGCTGTTTCAGAAAACACTCACAGAAAGGTGTAATTGCCTTTTATGGGCGGTTTGGCATGAAGGATGAATCACTAGAACAACAGCCGTTCCTTACACTGCAGGCACACGGGCAGGTTAAGACGGGTGAGTTTCATGAAGCGCCACTGTGAATCTGTGCACGTCCGTTTGGAGAAATAAAACTAAGGAAGTCAACTTTTCTTTCAGATTTCTCACGATTCCAGTAGGAAGCAAATGTACTTTTTTTTTTTTTTACTATTTCCCTCACGACCTTTCGGCAGTTCCCTCTTGGCCCCGTGCCAAGGTGTGCTTCTTGAAGCAAATGCCTGAGCCTCAGAGGTCATGAACTTTGCCTTCCCATGACCTCTCCAAGCTGAGCGTGGATCAGCAGTTGTCCTGCAGCTGTACACCCCATGTCTCTCAGCAGTGCCTGATTTAAAGGCCACCATCAGTACATCAGTATGACAGCAGACAGAAGGAATCTACTTTTCTTTTTGTTAACACAGTATGGCCTTTCGGTCACGTCAACCCAGAGGCCCAAACTGTGTGTTAACCTCACGTCTTGGGTGATTAGTTAAAGAGTTTAAAATTGATTCACACTTAGAGTTTTAATTTAAATTGGAAATTGGGTCAGACAAAGATAAATAATAGCAGTAAAAGGAATGCCGATAAGCAATGGATTCTTAATTCACTAACTCCATAATCGTCACCTTTGATAGATTCACTGTATAAATGGAAAAAAACACTATGATAATGTGTAAATAAATATGCATAGTCTGGTATTTCAACAGGAATTTAACAGCACTGAAATACATCAAACTGTATTTATTGCATTTAATGATCTATTAAAGTTGTTTCCAGAGGTATTAATAATGTAATTGTATGTGGCTTTAAATAAGTCCTTCGGTGTATGACCACCAGTGAACCGGGGGCCATGTACTTTCAGAGTAAACATTTCCACAAACCACACTCAAATGTGAGAGGGTGGTTCAGTGTCGACCAATCTTACACAGACCAGATTGAGATTAAAACTTGGTGGCTTTGAAATGGGGGGTCAGGGAAAGGGCATAGCGAACATATTTGTGTTGTGTTCAATAAGATTCATGCCTATTCCCAAAGGTAACAGATGTAGACTTTACACAGCCCAATACATCAGAATGACCCTTAAATAACCTTTGTATAACAGTTAAGATATATGTCACAAGGGCTGGGAGAGACATTAATGGGGTGATGTGGGTACTTTAGATGCCTAGATACTTTTCAGATGGACAGGTCCCCTCTTCACTGCAAAATGCCTGGAATGATTCTGTTGTTTTGACAGTGGTGCCTCATTTTACCAAAATGACTGATATTAGGCATCGACAGCCTTGGGGCATCTGCTGTAACCCAGTATGAAAACCCTTTAGGCAGGAGTGAAAGTTCAGATGGTCTGACTGGAAATGTTAGGTCAGGTGGTCCTCATGCCATGACCCAGTGACCAAACAAGGGTGTTTCAGCCAAGTCCATCCAGCCTGGTTTGGTTCATGCATTCTCCAGTCATAAAATCAATACATAGCACACGGTCACATCTAAATGAAGATAAAGGTGTAGTTGGTGTCAGCAGTCATTTGTAAACAGGTATAGCCTTTGAATTCAAACTACAGCCAGTCATTATTTTTGCTATAAGCCTTGTTTTGTATTGACTATGATTAGAACCAGCACTGAACTCTCCTCCATTTAACTCCATCCTGTAATATATTTAATTTTTATTATAATGATATAATTATTGTATTATAATAATATAATTGTAACAGCACATCCTTTATCTGCAAATATTCTGAATTTTTCCTACATCCTTATGTTGATCTTAGACCCAAGAGTTTAGACCCAACTGTGTCTGCAAAACGTTTTCCCAGAACAATGAACTAATATTGTGCATGATGGGCGTGGTAGTTCCAGTAACACTGCAGGACTATAAGGCCTGAGACATCAGCTGAGAATCTGACACCTTCAAAACACTGGTAGGGAATCAGTGACCTGAGCCATGGTCTGCTAGACACAGCTACGGCATGAAACACAGCTTCCCTGTTCTTGGTATTATAAATGTTTGAGCTTTACTTATTTAAAGGGACTTGGTTTTTGTAAAGGGTATATAGAAAAGCTACACTGGAAAGAAATGTACAGTCTCACTCTGGTGACAGTTTAATCAAAAGTAAACATTTGCTAAAATCTTAAATAACAGCTACTTCAAATGACAATCTGAAAGTGACCTTGATACTGTCTGGGCTTCCTTTGAAACAGTTCTCTTATCTGAAGAGAGACATGCTATATACCACAGTTCCATCTGTATAAATGAGAAACAGACATCAATAAATCATGGAGAATCTGATTCATGCCTTTAATAGAAAAGTCTGTCATAATCAAATGTGTTTATGCTTTACACAGAGCAAGAGAAAAGTCACTGCATGAATGGTAGCTTCACCGTTGACTCAAAGGACATGACCTTACTTACAAACAATATGGTGTTACATATATCCTATATTGTACCTGACAAATAAAAGGGTTACGCAACTCTTTCGCTTGTGAAATTATTGTGAAAGATCGCCCTCTGCTGGTCTGCCCAGTCCATTCGCGTTTTTCTTTTGTGCAGGTAAATAACACAGGAATCTCTGCATGATGCCAAGCTCATAAAACAGAATAATAAACATATCAAAGTATTTCAAAGCAAAGCCATTTGATATGTAGATCTGATGTCAAAACTACACGGACATAATCAGACCCACATAATAATTACACTGAAAAACCTAATGATTTATTTATTTTCCTAGACAGTGAATTTTGCATTAGAGATATGGTTCAGATATTTCAGTAAAACTCTCCCTGAAAATTTACGCAACAGTCTTGTTTGCTGTAAAGCTATTAATCACTACGCATACTAGGACGCATACTACAAGCCAGACGATTTAAAATGACAGTCTTTCTGCTGAGAGAGAAAAATCCATCCCAGAACGTACTGCATGGAAATCTAGTGCGTACTGCTTAAGTACAGCATTTAGGATTCAGCCCATGTTTTTAAGGGAGTTGCTCCCTCTACTGGGGGATGTTGCCTTACTTACTGAATGAATGCTGAGACTCAGTATTCATTCATCTGGCCCTCACTGGTGGGGAAGAAGTTAACAGCAGCAGTTTTCAGGAAGACGAATATTTTTCAACAGATGGTTAGTTAATTAGTTTATAGGGCAAATACCTCGTTATATCTGCAATCTATAATCAAATACTTATTGCTGTTGTGTGCAAAATAATCGAATACTGTAAAGTAATATGGAAACAAGGTGTGAGCGAATACTTTTGGCAATATAGTGTAGGTACATACACACACTATATATATATATATACACTTCGGAATCCTCCATGATTACGCAGAGACCGCATCCCTTTTAAGGATCCTCCACTAATCTCTTATAGACGAGACAAAACATTGCTCATCAGGAGTGATATTAATGAACATTCAGATATCAAGTATAGTACTGTAGCCTGCAACCGATCTAGATGTGCTACATGTACATTTATAAACACAGACGCTAAAATATCTTACACTAAAGGATCATTTGTAATCACCCATTCATCCGCACCACAGCAGTTGTTGTCTACTGCATTACTTACAATAATGTTATTTTGGAGAAACCAACATAACCAACACGGTTTGTTGAACACCTTCAGACCATATATGTGCGTGTGTGTGTGCGTAATAAAAACATGTTGCCAGATGTAATTATATCACTTCTTTAACCTAAATCTTCAGTTTTTGCTGAGCAGACACTAAGTACGCTATTGGGAACGGAGTTATATTTTTAGCTTTTTCCGGTTCCTTGCGCAGCCTAATAATAACTATCGTAACTAATTCAGTAAAATGCATGTTCAGTTCGAGTTTACCCAGAGCAGATTAAAGCATGCTAGAATAAACTGTCTACTATTTCATAGTTAATCTAGTCAATAAAGTTTAACTAACAAGGTCCAGTAACTCTAAATAACTTCGGTTTCATTGCTTGGCCAACCCCAGCCACCAGAATCCAGCTCTTCTGTTACTGAGGTCTGACGTAAACAATTACAACTTATCAAGACCCGGCTAATGGAGCACGGAGAAGCATCTCTGTCTTGACCCGACTAATGGAACACGGAGCAGCGTCTGTGGTTGTTTCTCCCATGCCTGCATTTCCCATGGCGCCTGCTCTTGCGTTGATACGCGGGGGTACATTTTAACTGTTATTTTAACTTAGCTGGCGCGTTTTGTGCTAAGCGTTTTATTCTCAAGTTTATTTTATTTTCGATCTCAGTCGGCCATGACCGTGGAGCAGAATGTCCTCCAGCAACACTCTCAGAAGGTAAGCTGCTCTGCGCCAGTCTGGGAAAGTTAGCTCGGGCTGGTTAGCTAGTTAGCACAGCCGTTAGCCGTTAGCCGAGCCTTATTGGTCCAGGTGTGGCGGTAACCGTTAGCTGGCTAGTCGCGACTGCACATACTTTTGCGTTCACTCGCGTTTATTTGCGACACGAAGCTCAGGTGGGTTTATGTTATGTATGTTGTGTGAGATATGCGCACGTTAGATGCTAGCCGTGTTAGCTTAAAAAGTTAGCGCGCTCGCTAGCGCACGAGCTAATGTTGACATGGCTGCGTGACACGCCTAGAAACGAGTGCGCGAGCTAGCGGCTTCACTGATCCTACAGTTTTAATGTTGACGGCGTAACAGCCACTTTTGTTGCATTTGGGTAACCGGTAGGTTGACTAGAGCTCACGTTAGCCAGCTCGTTTGAGTTTAGAGCGTTAACCAGTTAGCTACAGCAAATTAAAACACGAGTTCCAGCCACATAGTTATCTGCTAGCTAACTGTCCATCAAAAATATCAACAAGACTGACAATGGTGGTAAGTCGTGTATAGACCAACACTAGCCCTAAACACTAAGCCCTTACTAACCCTAAGCCCTAACTAACCCTAACCCTAGACTATAGGGGCTTTAGGTAAACACAATTAAATAATGTGTGTGCAGTGTTCGACATGGCGCAGGTTAAATCACTATTGCGAAATGTTTGTTTACGAGTCAGTCGAGCAGTTAACATGTCAGGTTAGAGGTTGCTGGCTTGTTCAATTACACATGTTGGCAGGTGCTGTTTGGCAGCTGTATGTGATGGGACATCTCACAGTGCAACGCAGTTTTGCACACTTCAGTGCAATTTCCGCTGTTAAGCTGGTTAGTTGGCTGACTAAAGTGAGTTTACTGCTACGTTACTTCTGTTTTAGTTTGCCAAATGCAACCTGAGCTAGTTTGGATGTAAGACATGAGCATTATAGTTGCGAATAGTACTGCGAGGACTCTGTGTGTAGAGGAGTTGTGGTGGTCAGTGACTGCAGTTTATTTAGCTACATTTATATCCGTCAGGCAAATCAGTCCACCGAGTGACTAATTGGTATAAAGAGCACATTTGTACTTTCAGCACAGCGCTGTGTTGGTTCTCATGACCTGCAGTTGTCTGATGTGTCCAAACATGTACTGTGGGTCTGATTAGCTCACTGTGGACCTTCATGAATTCTCTTAGTTTTCTGAAGTCGTAACTGAGTTTGTTGCATGTTTCATGGTTAGTTTGCAGTACTTCTAAGTTTTGACTTTTGTAGGACTGAGCCTGTTACAAACTAGTTTAGGCAGCGTTTGTCAAATGCAAGAGGTGCAAAAACACAAAAAAGCTGATCACGTCAAATCTGACATCATTACACACAGAACTCCACAAATAGACCTGAACAAATTGTTGGCCCCTTTTCAAAATTGTAACAACATCACTAAAAACTTTACAGCCTTTGGGCCGGTGGCGAACTTCCTTGGGTGGGGACGGAAGCGAAGAACTGGTGGAAAATTGCAATGAAGGGTTGATTGAATGATGGCTAAAGAACTTAAGTCAACTTCTAAACAGATACAAGCAGACCTGCTGACGTGGTACAACAGTGTAAGTGCATCACTACCTGAGAGTTAGGAGGACCCCTAAACTGTAATTTGTCAGAAGGTGTCAGAGGAACACACAGTCCTTTTGGGAGAATGTTCAGAATAGACCTTTTGGTAATGTGCATCATTGTACCATTTAGAAAAAACAAAATTAGTCCTTCAAAGAAAAATACAGGTTCCCTTGGCTATGTGCATGAAATTTGAAGATGACCAAAGAATTTCAAAGTGCAGTGTCATGTCTGGTGTCGGAGGTCATTGCTCCTCCAGCCGGACAATGACCCAAAGTATATTTCAAAATGCACCGAAAAAAGTGTCTAAATCTAAATCCATACAACATCTGTGTAGAGTGCACTAAACTCTTTCATGGTTACAGGAAACTGTTCCAATCAGTTGCTACCAAATATTAGGTATGGAGTTCTGTGTGGACTAATGTCAGATTAGATTAGAACAAAATAAATAAATGTGAATGCCAAAGTGTAATTGCAACATTCCTCTTGGAGAAGTGGAGCACAAGCCACAGTTGTGTCACCTGCCTTTACATGGACGCGCCAACATAGTTGCAAAGGCTTTAGTTGGGTTTGGATCCTCCCAGTTGGGTAACTTTGGATTCCAGTCTTGGGAGGAGCACTGTTCTGTGTGTGTGTGTGTGTGCGTGTGTGTGCGTGTGTGTGCGCGTGTGTGTGTGCGCGTGTGTGCAGTTTGTGCCCGAGACAACGGCTGCACTATTCACTGCTTTCCCTCCCTTGTCTGTCTGGACGACTCACCAACAGCACCAGGAAGAGTTTGCAGGCTTGTCTGCTGTTGGAGATACAGCGGTGGTGATTTAAAGCTCTCACCCAGCACGATTCTTGGTGGCCCCTCCCACACGGTCAACGTCATTCTAGCTTTTAGACACGGCTTGTCTCAAGTTAGCCTACATTAACTTCACACGACTGCTAAGTACTTGATGAGATCCTAAGTATTAGCATTAGGACTCTCCCATTAGAAAAGCACTTGAAGTTGCTAGCAAACAAAAACAGGGGCTTTCAGGGGTTCATTACTCATTGATCCACCCAGTTCCTGCTTTACGCTGTTGTCAAGTGCAGACGTTTGTGTTTGCTAATCCAGCGCTCGCTGTGTTTTGATAGCACCAACAGACATTACTGAACCAGCTGAGGGAAGTGACTGGAACTACAGACCTGCAGCTTTTACAACAGGCCCTGCAGGTAAAGAGTCACTCCACACACCTCACACCTCATCTCACACCTCTCCTCTCTCCTCTCGCCTCTCCTCACACCTCTCCTCTCTCCTCACACCTCTCCTCTCTCCTCTCCTCACACCTCTCTCCTCTCCTCACACCTCGCCTCGCGCCTCTGCTCACACCTCACACTTCACACCTCTCCTCACACTTCACACCTCATACCTTCTTCATGCCTCTCCTCACTCCTCACACCTTTCCTCACACTTCATGCCTCTCCTCACACTCCTGTCTGGATTCTATGAAGGGTCACTTGTTTTTCTCCTCTTTTAACCTTGCTAACTGAATCCATGTACGTTGGCGTTTGTTCTTTCCAGGTCAGCAATGGCGACCTGGCTGAGGCAGTATCCTTCCTCACAGAGAAGAACACCAAAGTCCCTCAGCAGGATGAAGCCACTTACTACCAGACTGGCCAGACTGGCAGTGACCGATACATCAGCGTGGGCAGTCAGGCAGACACCAGTGAGTGTGTGTGTGTGTGTGTGTGTGTGTGTGTCCGGAGTGTTCCAACGCTTCTTATGATGGTCGTGACACAGGACAAGGCACTGACCATGTCCTAGTAAAGACTCCTCAGACCATAAAAGCAGTGAGGATGGATTAGGGCTTAGGCAGGTCTGTCTCTCCTCACACTTCTCCTTTTACTGTCGGGAGAAGTGTGAGGAGTTCACACTATGGGGAATGAGCGGCGTTGTGAAGTCTTCCTGTGGCTCCCAGCAGCTATTGCAGTTCCCTATAGCACAATTCATTTACTCACATTAGCTTGTGCACGTACAGGCTACTGTGTTATGATGTGTGTGATTAATGGCAAATGTACTATGCAGCCTATGTTGCTGGATGAGTCATGAAGTGTTTAGTTTCCATCTCTGTCTCTGGCTCAGTGGCTCTGTGTGACAACAGCGTCGCCTTAAAGCGCCTGTTCATTCTTCCCATATGATATAAACAGCAGTAAAGAATCTAAAGCTCCATGGTGATAAACTGCTGACCAATGAAATTAAAAATGTGACCTGTTGTGCTGCTTTGCTTTCTCCAAACCTCTTAGTTGTAATGAATGTAAGTGTGTGTGAGACAGACTTCAGGCAGGCCCAACCCAGTTGATGGGGCTTCTGCTTGTGTCCCACCCAGAGTGACTGCATGTGGCTTGTGTTGTTTCAGACGTGATTGACCTGACCGGAGATGATAAGGATGACCTCCAGAGAGCCATTGCCCTCAGCCTGGAGGAGTCTAATCGCGCCTTCAGGGAGACGGGCATCACCGACGAGGAGCAGGCCATTAGCCGGTGAGGCCGCCGCCCACGTCACACCCCTTGTGCTTCAGACCACGCCCCTCTCCCGCCTTCACGCTGTCGCCATGTTTTGTAGCTATAATGCTCAGCAGGCTGCGTGCTCTGTGTTCTCTAACCTCAGACAGTTGTTTTAATGTTTTAATGTTTTTACATTACAAGTTTGCCGTGTTGCCGTCAGGGTGTTGGAGGCCAGCATAGCGGAGACCAAGGCCATAAAGCGCAGCCACCCGGAGGTGTGGAGCGACTCGCCCAACCCACACGACCGCAAGAGGCAGGACAGCTGCCCCGTGGGGCTGAAGAATGTGGGCAACACGTGCTGGTTCAGCGCAGTGATACAGGTCAGTCCAGCCCGACCCTCACCAGGGAGTAGAATGGTTGCTATGGTATCATGGTAAAATTACAGGTGACTGCATATATATTGAATAATATGAATTGTGGATTGTGAAGATATCTGTAAATACTCATGTAACAACACTTAGTGGTTGTCATTACCATAGCAGCTGCGTCTGAGCGTGTTTCCCTTAGGGACGTCGGGTGGTTGTTTACAGTGCTCGTGCCAGAGGACGCCGCGTGGCTAACCTCATACGGCTAACCTGCGCTGCTAACCTCACACGGCTAACCTGCGCTGCTAACCTCACACGGCTAACCTGCACTGCTAACCTCGCGCGGCTAACCTCACACGGCTAACCTCGCGCTGCTAACCTCACACGGCTAACCTCGCGCTGCTAACCTCACACGGCTAACCTGCACTGCTAACCTCGCGCTGCTAACCTCACACGGCTAACCTCGCGCTGCTAACCTCGCGCTGCTAACCTCGCGCTGCTAACCTCACACGGCTAACCTGCACTGCTAACCTCGCGCTGCTAACCTCACACGGCTAACCTCGCGCTGCTAACCTCACACGGCTAACCTGCACTGCTAACCTCGCGCTGCTAACCTGCACTGCTAACCTCGCGCTGCTAACCTCACACGGCTAACCTGCACTGCTAACCTCGCGCTGCGTGGCGGCAGCTGCTGGTAGTCGCGCGGGCTCAGCGGACGTCCCCTCACATGCTGTTGTCCTGTGGCGCGTAACGCGACCCCTGTACAAAGTACAGTAAAGTACTTTGATAAATAGAACTATTAAAATAATTAGAACAAACATAAAATGTAACTAAATAAAATGATGAAGAAAGTAAATAAAATGGAAACCTAGTACAGCAGACATAGATTAACTAAAAGCAGATCTAAACAAGAAGGTTTTAAGACTCCTCTTGAAGCTATGCAGGGATGAAATGTCTCTGAGCTCCTCAGGAAGAGAGTTCAGAGTTTTGGGCCATAACGACTGAAGGCACCCTCACCAATCTTTAATCGGCTTTTAGGAATCACCAGTAGATTACTGTTTGACGACCTGAGAGACCTGACTGGAACATATCTAACTATCATTTCACTGAGGTAAAGAGGAGCAAGACCATGAAGACATTTAAAAACCATCACCAGAACCTTAAAATCTATTCTAAAGCTGACAGGTAGCCAGTGCAGTGAGTGGAGCGCAGGTGTAATATGATCCCTCTTTCTCGTGTGGGTCAGGACCCTTGCAGCAGCATTCTGAACTCACTGTAGCTGAGAAATCGAGCTCTTTGGGAGAGCAGATAAGACAGCGTTACAATAATCAAGCCTTGATGTGATAAATGCATGGACAAGTTTTTCACTATCAGCAGGAGAGAGCATATCTCGGACCTTAGCGATGTTTCGGAGGTGAAAATAAGCTGTTCTGCATGTAGTCATGATGTGTGATTTAAAGCTTAGCTCATTATCAAAAGTGACGCCCAAGTTCTTAACATATTGTTTGGCTTTCAGATTAATTTGATTTAAATAGGTCTGAACATCTTCCCTTTGTGAGTCACTACCAAGAACAAGAACCTCTGTCTTCTCTTTATTTAATTGCAGAAAATTGTCAGACATCCATGTCTGTATATCACCTATGCACTCAAACAGTGAGCTAATTGATTTTAGGGCTTTAGGTTCTAGAGAAATGTAAAGTTGACTGTCATCCGCATATTGATGATAACTAATGCCATGTTTGTTAATGATATGTGGTAATGGAAGCATATATAGGTTGAACAGTAAAGGCCCAAGAATTGATCCTTGGGGTACCCCACAAGTTATTTTTTGATGTGTGGAGGAAGAAGTACCTAATGCAACATAGTACTCGCGCCCAGTTAGATACGATCTAAACCATTCTAAAACTAAGCCACTAAGGCCTACCCAGCTCTGTAGTCGATCAAGAAGTATTTCATGATCAACAGTATGGAAAGTGGCACTTAAATCTAGCAGAAAAAGGACTGAGAGTTTACCTGCATCTTTATTCAATCTCAGGTCATTTACTACCTTAACTAGTGTTGTTTCAGTGCTGTGGAGAGCTCTGAAACCAGACTGAAAAAGTGTCATTTATTTGGTTTATTTTAACATAATCATTCAACTGGGTTGACACAACTTTTTCAATGATTTTGCTAAGAAAAGGAAGGTTAGATATAGGTCGATAATTATTGAGAATTGTGGGATCAAGATTTCTATTCTTTAGTAGTGGTTTAACCACTGCAGTTTTAAGAATATTAGGGAAATGTCCCAGTTGGAGAGACTGATTAACAATCATTAGAACATCATTAGATAATGAGCTCAGAACCTGTTTGAGAAAGTATGTTGGTAAAGGGTCCAGTTCACATGTAGAAGATTTTAGTGATGAAATCACATCAATTAGTGTTATGTCAACTTCTTGGAAATCAGACATATAACAGTTAGGTTGCGTAACTGGTATCAAGGTTGATTGTGTATTTGTGCTTGTTGCTATGTTCTGCCTTATACTAGTTATCTTGCCTCTAAAAAATATTGCAAACTCGTCACATTTTTCAACTGAGACAGATTCAGGGAAGACACGGGAAGTGGGGTTTACTAGCCGGTCTATACTTCTGAATAAGACAGCTGAATTATTATTTGGATGAATCGATCAAAGTAGAGAAGTAGTTTTTCCGTGCTGATTTTACTTCACTGTTGTTCAATGTTGTTATAAATATCAAAATGTACTTCCAATTTTGACCTTCGCCAGCGTCTCTCAGCCTGCCTGCAATCTAGCCTAAGTTTTACAATAGATGGAGTGTTTCTCCAGGGCATCTTAATTCTACCAGAATTACTATTTCTACCAAATAGTTATTTCACATGCAAAAGTCATATTTCACAGCACAGTTCTGTAGGGAAAAGCATATAATGGTGTTATAATAGACCTGTCGATTTCTATTTTTGTTGTTTCAATGCTGCGGTTCCGTCAGCCACGTTATGCAATATGAGTTAAAGTGGCAGATGTCACCGTGTTGATGGCAAATGTTAAAATGGGCAGAAATCTCAGTAACGTTTCATTTTCCTTCCTGCACCTGGTCAGGTCTGGTCGGGTCTGGTCGGGTCTGGTCTGGCACTGCTGACCTGTTCTGTGTGATCTTTTGTGTTTTCAGTCTCTGTTCAACCTGTTGGAGTTCCAGAGGTTGGTGCTGCACTGTTCTCCCCCTGCCAGGGTTCAGGACTTGCCTCGCAACCAGAAGGTAAGAGCCCCCTTCAACCCCCCACCCCACCCGCCGACGACACCCTCGGGGCAGGTCTGTGCTCCGTTTTTAAGGGTGACCTTCCGTAAGCGGTGACGGCGCCTCACGTCCCCACTGCGCGTGTTTTCCCTCCACTCCCTCCCTCACTTCTCTGCCTTTGCTGCGTCATTGCATCTCAGCAGCCGTAGTGTCTGTCAGTGTGGACCCGCGATAACGTGCTCAGCCTCTGCAGGCCGACTGCACCCTGTCCGCCCCAGTTACCCCCCCCACCCCCAGTCCCCCCCCACCCCCAGTTACCCCCCCCACCCAGCCGGGCTTGTGTCGCCGTCAGCACCCACCGCCTGTAATCTGTGCTAAGCTGCTTCCGTGGCCCCGTGCTCAGCATCTCTGCTCGGGAGACCTGGATGCGCGCGGGCCGTAAGCTGTTATCGCTGCAGGCAGTGCTGGGAAGAGGAAGCCTGTTACCAAGGTGACGGAGACCCTCTCGCCTGTGTGGCCACGGACGGCTCTGGGCACAGGTCCCCCCAGTGGGGCAGAACTAGGCCAACAGCTTTCTCACACCACGCTAAAGCGTAAACTTGACATACCAGTTTCCTATCTCTCTCTCTCCAGCTTGAGTGTGTAACCTACAGATACAGTTCACGTTCCACCAGCATGTGCCTTTTCTCTTAATAGGGTGATTTGCAGGATTTTTTGCCACTTGATGCTATAAAACGAAATTCAAAGATAAATGTGCACAGAAAATCATGTAGACTGAGTGTTGGGGACCACAAAAAAAATTTGGAAACCTAACAGATTACGGCTGCCACAGTGGGGGAACTAGCAGAACTAACAGATTACGGCTGCCACAGCAGGGGAACTAGCAGAACTAACAGATTACGGCTGCCACAGTAGGGGAACTAGCAGAACTAACAGATTATGGCTGCCACAGTAGGGGAACTATCAGAACTAACAGATTATGGCTGCCACAGCAGGGGAACTAGCAGAACTAACAGATTATGGCTGCCACAGCAGGGGAACTAGCAGAACTAACAGATTATGGCTGCCACAGCAGGGGAACTAGCAGAACTAACAGATTACGGCTGCCACAGTAGGGGAACTATCAGAACTAACAGATTATGGCTGCCACAGCAGGGGAACTAGCAGAACTAACAGATTATGGCTGCCACAGCAGGGGGGAACTAACAGATTATGGCTGCCACAGCAGGGGAACAGAACTAACAGATTACGGCTGCCACAGCAGGGGAACTAGCAGAACTAACAGATTACGGCTGCCACAGCAGGGGAACTAGCAGAACTAACAGATTATGGCTGCCACAGCAGGGGAACTAGCAGAACTAACAGATTATGGCTGCCACAGCGGGGAACTAGCAGAACTAACAGATTATGGCTGCCACAGCAGGGGAACTAGCAGAACTAACAGATTACGGCTGCCACAGCAGGGGAACTAGCAGAACTAACAGATTACGGCTGCCACAGCAGGGGAACTAGCAGAACTAACAGATTACGGCTGCCACAGCAGGGGAACTAGCAGAACTAACAGATTACGGCTGCCACAGCAGGGGAACTAGCAGAACTAACAGATTACGGCTGCCACAGCAGGGGAACTAGCAGAACTAACAGATTACAGCTGCCACAGCGGGGGAACTAGCAGAACTAACAGATTACGGCTGCCACAGCGGGGGAACTAGCAGAACTAACAGATTACGGCTGCCACAGCAGGGGAACTAGCAGAACTAACAGATTACAGCTGCCACAGCGGGGGAACTAGCAGAACTAACAGATTACGGCTGCCACAGCGGGGGAACTAGCAGAACTAGCCGCATTGGGAGTTTGGCAGCCAGTGTGAGTCCAATGTGGACGCCGCCAGTTCACATGGTGTGTTTTGGCCGCGTTCTCTGTCCAGGAGCATCGCAACCTGCCCTTCATGCAGGAGTTGCGACATCTCTTCTCGCTGATGGTGGGGTCACGCAGAAAATACGTGGACCCGTCCAAGGCTGTGGAGATCCTGAAGGACGCGTTTAAGTCCAGCGAGTCACAGCAGGTGAGTGTTATTGGCTGCCAGCTCAGAGTAAGGGTGAGAGCTTCCGGTTTCCCTTGACCCTGATGTTAATCCTGGCCCACCAGACCCTGATTTACCATCAGCGCAAAAGATGTATTGATTAAATCAGTTCCTGTATGCTAATGTATTTTAAAACATAATGGACATGGATTGTTATTGTAAAGCCTTATAATGCTTCCTTGCCAAACTACTTCTGGCTGTTTCATGACCTTGTGAAAGAGATTCGGTGGGGTGTGTGTGTCCCAATAGCAGGATGTCAGCGAGTTCACTCATAAACTGCTGGACTGGCTGGAGGACGCTTTCCAGATGAAGGCGGAGGAAGACAGGTATGTGGTTTTAACCCCGACACACATGCCTCCCTGATCGATCAGTGTGATGTGTGACCTTCAGAGTTTCTTTACTCGAGCTGTTGGTGGAACCGTGTGATACGTCATGGGCAGCACTGACTGGTGCGGGTCAGGAGCCTCTTCCTCCCAGCGCGGGTCACTTCCTGCCGGCCAGAAGCTCTTCAGTGTCTCTTCTTTCCTCAGAGAGGGAGAGAAGCCAAAGAACCCGATGGTGGAGCTGTTCTACGGGCGCTTCCTGGCGGTGGGCGTTCTGGAAGGTGAGGGATAATGGCGGAGAGGAGTGAGTTAGTACCAGCAGGCTGAGCTGTGGCCTGTGCTGAACGTGACCTCATGGTGATGGAGCCAAAGGGCTGTAGCTGCATTGGTCCTCTGGTTGACATTGTGCTGATTATGCATGACAGTGCTGGAACGTGTCATTCAGACTTGGATGGTTATGGTAGATGGTAAATGCAGTCATGCCCTGGTGCTTAGGGAGGTCTCGTGGGCTGAAAAACCACAGTTGACAAATGTGGCGTTGATTGTGTAGGTATAGGCTGGGTGTTCAGTAGAACATTATGGATGACAACATACCTAATCACACGTGTGTGTTTTGTTGGTTTGTTTTGCTTTTTGTTGGTCATGGTAAGCAGGTTGGTTGGGACACACAGTCTAGTCTGTAACCGTAGAAAGTCTGATGAGGAGCACGCAGGGTGTGCAGTAACTCCATCACATGAGTCATGACCCACTTCTGCTTGTCCGTGTTTGATTCATTTGAGTGAATGTAAACAAGGTAGGTATCTTTTAAAAGCTGTGTGCTGTCATCCCTCCCCCCACAGGAAAGAAATTTGAGAACACGGAGACGTTTGGGCAGTACCCACTTCAAGTGAATGGTTTCAAAGATCTGCACGAGTGTCTGGAAGCAGCCATGGTGGAGGGCGAGATCGAGTCTCTACATTCTGCAGAAAACTCCGCTAAATCCGGACAGGAGGTCAGCATTGCCTCTAGTTCCCCTGCTGAGCGTACCGCATGCATTCCGCACGCATACCACACGTATACCGCACATGCACACACTTGTACTGTCTACACATCTCCTCTTGAACACAATAGCACATGTCCCAGACCCCACTGTGCAAACTGCAAGCTCCTCCCCCACCCGAGACACACACATCTATGTCCCTGGCCTACCGCTCCCCCCAACCCTCAGTTAACCACACCACACACTGCGCCACACACCCCAGTCTGTCTGAGGCTTAATGAAACCCGAGACACCAGGTTCCTCTGGGGCACAGGTGCAGAGTGATTTGTAACGTTTCGGGTGGGCACGCGGGCTGCCCAGACACGAGCTCTGAGAGCCGCTACAACACCCTGCTGTTTACCAGGCGAATGCGGAGAGAGAACCTCTGGTGCTCGTAACTCTTGCAGCAGTAGAACTGGTGAAATGGACCCCCCCCCCCCAATTGTCATTGGACATCTCTGCTGAGTGTGAATGATTTTGCATGTTTATTCTCTATGTGTTGGGGATTATGTTTCTGTAAGCACACCGTCGCTACATAACGGTGAATATTTAAGAAAAACTGCTTACAACGTAAATTGGTGACTTCTTGTCTTATGCTGGTTGGAGCCTAATTTGATTGTTTGGTTTGCTTCAGCACTGGTTCACAGAGCTGCCACCAGTTTTGACCTTCGAGCTATCGAGGTTCGAGTTCAATCAGGCTTTGGGTCGGCCTGAGAAGATCCACAACAAGCTGGAGTTCCCGCCCGTCCTCTACATGGACAGGTGCGCCATACGCGGTCTGAATGCTGCGTGGTCTCACCCCTCAGTACCTCTCCTCACCTTCAAGCTTCATCTCATTATCCAAATACGGTTTCTGAGGAAGGTTCTGCCTGGACCCGGCCTGGCCACGTCCGCATGTTGGCCTGAAAACAAAATTCTCTTCTTTGTCTTTGGAAAATCCCTGACTGGAACCTCTCCTCAGGTACATGGACCGGAACCGGGACATCACTCGGATCAAACGGGAGGAGATCAGGAGACTGAAGGAGCACCTGACTGTCCTGCAGCAGCGGCTGGAGAGGTCAGGCTTGTGCAACTCACTCGGCCTCCACACGGGGGCGCCAAATGCACACCTCCCACCTGGACCTTCTCACTTTTGTCCCTGTAGCCCAGTTCAACAGCGTCACACTGTAATTGTTTGTCAGGGGAATTTGGCGGCAATACACCCGTATACGTGTAGACGTGTTGCCTGTGTAGGGCAGAAGTGGTGAGAACACCGTTTGCTCAAGTGCCATTTATAGACCTTGAAATCTAGATGACACTCAGGAACTGGAGCTCTGTCACCCGCCTCCCTGAGAGCGATCAGTGTTCACCAGAATGTTCTCCTCTGCTGTTGAAGGTATCTCAGCTATGGCTCTGGCCCCAAAAGATTTCCTTTGGCCGACGTCCTTCAGTACGCAATGGAGTTTGCCTCCAGCAAACCCGTCTGCATCTCGCCTGTAGAAGATATCGACACGTCAGCGCCACCTGGTGGCACAACTGCACAGGTGCCTCCAGCACCAGGGTGAGGAGCACTTCTGTCTCTCTTTACAATTCATTGTTTCTTGTATGAACAGGTTACGCCAACAACTGTGTGGAAATTCTGAGGGAATTAATTCATGGCAGTTTGATTTTAGGATCTTTTGATTTGGATTTCGGAGCAGTTCCACGCTTGATTCCTTCTGTGTTTGTAATTGTTGTAGTTTAGTAGACAATTGATCTGCAAAGCAGATCTGCAACACACCGCGCGCTCATGATTTCATCTGCATGTGCAGAAACCTTTTTGTATTTATGTTTGTGGATTTATACGTAAACGTGTCGTAGGGTTCTGGCTAGGCGTTCACGCACCCCGCGCTTGCATTCTTGCTGTGCTGCGTGATCGGAGCCGCGCGGGTTTTGACCTCCGTGTGCTCGTTGTGCGCCGTGTGCAGTTCTGTGGAGCAGGGTCCTCCGAGCACCGCCGACGTCTCCGCCCCTCAGCCCCAACAGCTGCACCAGCCTCCACCCCCGACGCAACAGCCGCGGGTCCCCGTCCACAAGCCCTTCACCCAGTCCCGCGTGCCCCCCGACCTGCCCATGCACCCAGCCCCACGCCACATCAGCCAGGAGGAGCTCTGTGTGCTGGAGAGCTGTCTGCACCGCTGGAGGAGCGAGGTGGAGAACGACACCAGAGGTGCCCCACCTGCCAGCACCGCCTGCCTCCACCCGCTCAAACACTCGACCTCACCAGCCTGTGTGCGTGTGCGTGCGTGTGTGTGTGTGTGTGCGTGTGTGTGTGTGTGTGTGTGTGTGTGTGTGTGTGTGTGTGTGTGTGTGTGTGTGTGTGTGTGTGTGTGTGTGTGTGTGTGCCTCTCTCACCTGCAGACCTACAAGGGAGTATATCTAGGATCCATCGGACCATTGAGCTCATGTATTCTGACAAGTCGATGATGCAGGTGTGTAGGTTCTTACATACATGCACAGGTACAACAGAACGCTGTGGAGACGGGTGGAGACGGGTGGAGGGTCATTACTTGAGTTGGGGACATTAGGCGAGTGTTGGATGTTCTGCCGGGGCTACAGGTGCCGTACCGACTCCACGCCGTGCTGGTGCACGAGGGCCAGGCCAGCGCCGGGCACTACTGGGCTTACATCCACGACCCGCAACACTGCTGCTGGATGAAGTACAATGACGTCTCGGTGACCAAGTCGTCGTGGGAGGAGCTGGTGAGGGACTCGTTTGGCGGCTACCGCAATGCCAGTGCCTACTGCCTTATGTACATCAACGACAAGAAGCCGTTCCTCATCCAAGGTGGGTTGGCACGCTGCAGGCCCCGCCCACCCCCCCCCCCCACCTCAAATATTTGTGGCTGTGGTGTTCTGATGTCAAAGAGTGAACGTATAGGAAAGAAAACGTTTTGGTGTGCTTGTGTGCGTGTGCGTACGTGTGTGTGTGTGTGTGTGTGTGTGTGTCTGGCGACCTCTTCCCTCTTATCTATTTGGCCTGTCTGTTCCTGTCCCAGAGGAGTTCGATAAGGAGACGGGTCAGGTGCTGAGCGGCCTGGACAAGCTGCCGTCAGACCTGAAGCAGTATGTGCAGGAGGACAACGAGCTGTTCCAGCGTGAGCTAGACGAGTGGGACGCCATGCAGACCCGCAAGGCCCAGCAGGAGATGGTC